>MU220603.1:104035-124765 GCA_018584345.1 Thuja plicata | reverse complement strand
TATATATATATATATGTCATTCTTAAGTTGTGAAACTTTCAATCTAATAAAGAATTTGATCTCCCCAATCATTGAAATCTCAAATTCCTTCTTCATCTCTTCAAAAAAAGCCAGACTCATCTCATCATTACCTCCAAAGATTATGTCATCAACAAATTCTTTAGTTAAAAAAAAATTACCCCCTTCAACTTTAAGGTACATATTACTATCATCATTTGTTATATCAAAACCAATTTGAATAAGATAGGAATTTAAAATTGCATACCATGCTCTTGTAGCTTATTTTAGTCCATACAGTTTCTATTGTAGCCCTTATACAATATCCTTATCCTTTGTCAATGAAAAACCATTGGTTTGTTCTATGCATACCTCTTCTTCAAGAATTCCATTCAAGAAAGATGACTTGACATCCATTTGAAAAAAATTAAACTTCTTATAAGTGGCATAAGAAAGTAGAATTCTTACCCCTTCTAGTCTTACTACTAGACAAAAAGTCTCACCATAATCTATTCCTTCTTCTTGATAATAACCCTTACACACAAGCCTTTCCTTATTTCTAATTCCATCTCCATCTTCTTTCAGTTTATTCCTGAAAAAACACTTGGTACTAATCACATTAATATCTTCAGGTCTAGGAACAAGTTCCCATGTATCATTCTTCTCAATTTGATCAAGTTCTTCTTCCATAGCTTTTACCCAATCTTCATCCTTGATTTCTTCCTTCACTTTCTTAGGCTCATACTTGGAAATTAAACAAGAACTCTCTCTAATATTTCTTCTTGTTTGAACGCCTGAATTCTTAATTTGATCAAAAAAAAAAATCATCTTTACATACGTAGGTACCACCAATTCAGGTCTATGAGCTTCTTGTTCTACCAGTTGAAACACTTCTCTCTAATTATTTTTATCTAGTGATATATGCACTTATGATTCAATGTACACAATCTCCTGATAATCTTTAGTCACCTTTCTAAAATCACAAGATTTCTCAGGGTATTCATCCACCTTTATATTTGCACTCTATGTCATCTTGTTAGTTCTTTTATTAAAACACTTGTATGCTTTACTTTTAGTAGAATAACCCAAGAAAATACCTTCATCACTCTTAGGATCAAACTTTCTAGTGTCATCAATTCTCTTAATGTAACATCTACTACCAAAAACATTAAAATATTTAACATTCAGTGAGTGACCATACCGTAGCTCATAGGGTGTAAATTTCCTTTCTTTACTTTCACCTGGTTTAGCGTATAAACAACAATACTGATTGCTTCTCTCTGCAACACCATTTTTTGTGGATTCCTTGGTGTAGACATTTGTCTCTTGATTCCATTGTCTTCACAATACTTAACAAATTCTACAAAAGTAAACTCACTGCCTCTATCAGATCTTAAACATTTCAAACTCTTACCTAATTCCTTCTTATCCAATGCTCTAAATGCTTTGAATTTATGAAATTCATGACTTCTCCTTCAAGAAATTTACCCACATAATTCTAGTATAGACATCAGTAAATAGTGTGAAATATCTTTCACCTTGATAAATCTTCTATCTCATAGGCCCACAAAGATGAATATGCACCAAATCAAGTATCCTCTCAGATGAAAAAGAATTTCTCTTGAAAGTAGAACTAGTTAACTTACCCAACTGACATTCTTTACACATGATGTTGTCTGGTTTGACTAATTGAGGAAATCCTCTAACTACATTAGTCTTACTTAATTTTATCAAACTATCAAAGTTTACATGGAAAAACCTTCTATGTCATAACCAACTATCTTCAACCTTTGCAGCCAAACATCTATTCATAGTAGTATTCAGATGGAATAAATTACCTCTAGTCTGCCTACTGGTAGAAATCTCATCATCGTAGGTTCCAATAATTTTTGATACTCCTCCTTTGAATTCCAATATATAACCTTTTTTATTCAAATGACCCACACTCAAAAAATTATGTGTTAGATCATCCACATAATAGACATCATCAACATTACTCTTTCCATTCAAATAAATAGTGTCTTTACCTTTAACTAAACAAGGTGTTCTATTACCAAACCTTACCACACCACCATCAAACTCATTAAGTTTAATGAACTTACTCTTATCATTGGTCATGTGATGTGAGCATCCACTGTCAATAATTCATTCATCATTCTTTCTTATATGAGAAATCAGTGCCTTTTCTCCTTTTGATGGATCTTCTTTGACTATAACAAACACAAACTCTTCTTCCTTGTTATCTCATGATTCTTCATCGGTAACACCTTCATCCACTACAAAAAGAAATGTTTCTTCCATTTTCCCTTAAATCTTCTGAACTTATCCTTTTTCACCATTAGGACATCTAGCACCAATATATCCAATCTTATTACAAGACAAACATTTTAGTGGAAGTTTACCTTTGTACTTACTAGACCCTCTAGGCAGTCTATTAGGTAGTAGAGCTTCAAGCTCTCCTTGTTTCCTTTCTTCTTCTAAGATAGATTCAAGTTCCCTAGCATTAATTGACATGTGATCAGTATCATGACTTGTTTCCTTTCCTTTCCTTACTAGTACATTACACATTGATGCTTTCAAAGAAACCTCAACTCTTGGAATATTGTTGTCATAGTTATTTAATTGAAATGCAGTAATATTTCCAATCAACCCATCTATAGTAACATTATCAAATGTTCTAAGCTCATTTATAGAAGACACTCTAATGGAATAAGAAGGAAATATAGTTCTTAACATGTTACTTACCACAATATCTTCCTCAATAGTTCTACCAGCACCTTTAATAGCACTAACCACTTCTTTTATTCTTAAGCCATGTTGTGCAATATTCTCTCCTTCTACCATATTCATGTCATCATATTTTCCTTGAGGGTGTCTTCCTTATCTTTCCTCACATGAATATCTCCACCATAGATAAGTTTCAACTTTTCCCATACATATAGGCAGTCTCTAGTTCACGAACATCAACATATTCAATATCAGATAGGGTACTTAAAATGAATTCATGTGCTTTAGTATCCTCCTATTGTTCCTTTAGTTCATCTGTAGTGAGAGTTCCAACAAGGGTGATATACCTATTTTTGACATGCATCTAGTATTTTGGTCCTAGACCCTTTAAGTATAACTTCATTCTGTCACACCATACTAGGTAGTTATCTTTAGAGAACTTGGCAGGTTCCTTCCTCATCATTTGGTCTTTTCCTCAAGTTTTTACGCCTACCACAAAGAAAAAAAATGCTCTGATACCAATTTTTAGTATTATCAGATCCAAGATTATGGATAGGGGGTGAATCAGTAATCTAACAATTCCAACTTTTCATTAACCATTCAACCACTTGCTTCAATGAACATTCATTGCATGAAAAAATAAGCAATAAGAACAAACATTCACAATCATGCAAGAAAATAAAACCAAAGTGTTTCTCATGGAAACCCAACTAGGAAAAACCACATGTGGGATGGAACCCACTAAAATTTTTACTCTTCTGAAGTATGACTGATTAAGAGATAAGTCAAATTAAAAGTGTACAATAATGCTCGGTTAAGAGAAAGACCCTATTATGAGTCACCTAGTCAAGGGACTTACCTCTAGCCCTACTAGGAGCTTTACCCTATGAGGAGTAACCTTATTAAAGTATTTCAAACCCTAATTAAAGAGTCACCTGATTAAAGGATTTATAATTCATACCTTTTAGGATCTACCTGTTTGAGAGATTTAGCTTGATGAAGCTATTAGGAGTCAACAAGTAAATGATCTGAGAAAATAGAAATTCTCCTTTGCTAATATAGATCTAGGTCAAGCTTTATTTCTACTACACATGAAGACTCTTCAAACCCTATGATCGCACCTCTACAATCATGATCTATCTCCTCCACACTCTTCTATATTTCATCCTTTGACATATTTATACAATAAAAGTTCGTTAGGGAAAATAACCACCTTAAAAAAAATTTACAACCTTTCCCGCTCAATGAGAAATATTTAAAATGTGTTAAAAATATACAAAGATTTATAACAAACTCAGGTCAGCCTTCTAATTCATTGCACATCAATTTGACAAAGAAAATTCAAACCAAAATACATTATTCAATGTTCTTACACAACCTCCAATAAATCTGATCATAATGATCACAAACATGCCAGCTCATCAATATTCATCGATCTTCATCATCACCACAATCCTTGGAACATGTAATCACTCATTGCAACATAGTGCATCATCACCGGTTTGGCTCTGACTGACTATTCTAAAGAAAACCTTTGAGTCTTTGATGAACAACCTTCTGTCACTTGAAAATTTGTCTTCCAATCATCAAAAAATGATGTGGTCACAACCAGAACCTCATAACATAATCTATATAAACATACCATGGGTACAACATCTAAATCTAAACATAGTTGACACAATCATCAAATCATTCTTCATGTGCTTCATCTTGTTCTTCTTGTTAACCTATCAACATTTAATTAATCATAACTCACTCAATACAGAGGATAAAGTTGTGTGGTCATAGATATAGCATCTAGAGACACTTAAACTTCTGTTATAATCACACACTCCAATTATTTATGACTCATAATTCAATCTCTTGAACATACATTAGCATAATAGGTACACAATCAACAAACAAACACTAAGTTGACATCAATGACAACATCGTAACTGATCAACATATTATCAATTCAACACCATGACATACTCAACTTATCTCAACATTAGTTATTCCAACACAATCCACAAACAAGTATTCTCTCAAAGCTATATGCCCTTTTCCCTTTGATCGAAATCTCTATATATCACCATTTCCTCCCAAGGTAGAAATACCCAAGTATGAGAAAAATGATAGAAATGGTAACCCTCAAGATCATGTGCAATAATTTTATGCCCTTAGTAAAAAATTTATTTACAAACAAACATATCTTATGCAACTCTTCCTTAGGAGTCTTTGTGGCCAAGCTATGAGCTGGCTCACTAAGCTTGAACAAGAGATTCAAACCTTTGATCATTTCATCCATTGATTCATACAAAACTACTCCTAAAATATCCAACACACAGTCACCATGCTTGATCTCTTTAAAACCAAACAATGCATAGGTGAACCCTTAATCACATTCCTCCTGAGGTGGAGAAGAACCTTTCCTAGATACCTATGAAAAAATCTTGAGACTGAAAAGATCGATATCTTTATCAACACCTTGGAAACTGAAATGAACTTTTGTCTCCAAATGAAAATCCACCCTACTTTTGACAATTTGGTGGAAGATGCTATCCAAATAGAGGATGTCCTTGTGACACAAGGTAAGGTCACCTTTAAAAAAGACAACAAATCATCAAACAACTCTAATAACAATGACAAGAACAAATATTTGAATAAAACCAAAGATATGGTCAATGATGGAGTAGTTGGGAATTCCAATGCCAAGCCAAAGGAACCCACTTTCAATATTTATAGTAGTATTCAAGTTGCTAAGGCTAGAAATAATTACTCATCTAATCCAAGGGCTAATAAATAATCTAGAAGGATACCTTGGATACCCAAACCCAAGTGCAATTTCACTCCTCTTGGAGAACCATTTGAAGCAGCATTGAAAAATATCCTTGATCACAAAATCATCACATTGCCTCATAACTCAAAACTTTGGGAACCTGACCCTAAACCTAAATGGTGGAATGGCAACCACTATTGTGATTATCATCGAAACAAAGCTCACAAAAAAATGAATGCATGAAATTGAAACATGTGATCCAAGATCTTATCGATAATGAAACTATTACCATTGACGGTCATCAAGTCAACCCTAATCACAAGAAATACAAAGAACCTTTTCCCAAGTACAAGAAGGGAGAGTAATTTAATTCCAAGGAGAACAACAAGGACAACTACACCTATGCCAACGCTAACAATGTGATCAATATGCTCGATTCCTCTCACCGATATGTAAACATCATCATAGTCAAGCACAGGAAGGAATAAAAATCATCCAATGCTATGACCCGATGATAAAGTAAGGTTACTCTCCGGGGGGAAGGGTCATCCTCTTCTTCTAATAAATCATCTACTCAAGAATCCAAATCAGCCATTACCAAAAAATCACAAACATCATCCTCTTCAACTAGTTCTAGTCTAGTGGACCAATTGCAACACACTTTAGCACAAATATATATCTTTGAGTTACTTAAAATATTACCAGTGTAGAGAGAGATCCTTGAACAAGCGTTATTAATTGTGAAAGTACTGAAAGACCTAGATGCTAATAAATTCCAATCCATGGTTGGTTACATAGCATCTCTTCATTATCTATCTTTCTCTGAGGAAGACAAAAAATCCTTGAATCATCCTCATAACCAATGTTTACACATGGAAGTCCTTATTCACAAACACTATGTGAAACACATGTTAATAGATGAAGGTGTTGGTTTAAACATCTGTACATTCAACCTCGTCAAAGATCTAGGCTTCTCAAAACATGCTATTGATCCTCAAAGAAAGATAACTATAGAAGTATATGATGAAGAGGAAAGATCATCTAAATGCATGGTTATGCTACCTATCAGAGTTGGACCAATTGAAAGAGCTGTGATTTTTAAAGTGCTAGATTTACCCTTAGCATACATCATCTTATTTGGTAGGCCTTGGATCCATGATATGCAAGCATTTCCATCAACATATCATAAATGTGTGAAGTTTCTACATAATGGGGTAGAAGTGATTATACCCGCAGACTCCAGTTAATCTTGTAATAACCTAAAGCAAGATGAAAGCATTGTTCCCCACAAAAAAGAAGCATTGAAATGTCAAGAAGAAGAAAAAAATATAAAATATGTGATGAATTATCTTGAAAAGAAACTCAACATGAAGTATACTGGAATGGGAGAGTATTCTTTTAGCTCGCTACCATATTTAACTAATCTTCCCACATCCCCTAGATCTGATGGGAAGCCATCATCCTCATCTAAATCTTCTATTGTTAACACATTAACTACACATGAAGGAATGGGAATGGTGAAAGAAAAAAACATCTCTTACTGAAGAAAATGAAGAAAAAGTAGTTCTCCAATTTCTTTAAAAAGGTGAGGAACATGATGTAGAAGTAAAGGATATAGAGATTTCCCCTCAAAAGTATCGAAAAGGATACAAGTTGATGCAACAAATGGTATATAAAGGCAGTGGACCACTAGGAAAGGGAAAAGGACTACTAGAACCCCTACATGCAGAATTCAGAATTCTTAAAGATAAAACAGGTTTGGGGTACCATGAATAAAAATCTAACCCCTCATCTAGAGATGGTTCTATCTTTGATACAATAGCAAATTCTGATGATGAAGAAGAGGAAAATATTATACATCTTTCCTTTTAAATATTACTCCACATACAAACATAAAACCTAGAGTATCGAGGATAACCCTATCTATCACAATGAACGATAATTCAGTCTGATCTAGAAGAGGAGACACTAAAAGAAGAGAAATTACAAGAATTTAACCCTGAGTGTGAACCCCAACAAGACCATGAACCATAAAAATAATAGATAACTAGATTGAAAAGAAATGAATCACTTGATCAAGAACATGAGAATCAAAATGAACCAATAGAAATACACCCTAACTGGGGGCAATTGGTAACTGTGCCCCATGTGATTGACTTACCTCGTAATATGAACATGACAGAAAGGATGGAATCCCTTAGTTCCTATGAGGAAAACTCATTAACATAAAACAATAAAGAAGAAGGACACCCCATGACTATAACACAATATTTAGGTAGGTCTGATGATAGCCAAATAGACTCACATGAGTATGAGTGGGATGAACTTTCTGATGCTATAATAGATATAAAATTTGATATCATCCACAAGTATGCACCTATCTATGAAAGGGGAGAAAGTTATAATGTTCAAGGAGAAAGATCTAATACCCAAAATACCTACAGAGAGAGCTATGATTCCCACAGTGAACAAGAAGAAAACTCAAGTGTCGATCAAAGAATAAACCATTCTCCAAACAGCCATTGGAACCGTAGAACCAATATTGGCATGAGAGTTGGATTAGTATCATGAATTGAGATAGTACCTCTACAAGTTGTCCTTGATCAAATGGTTGCACGAGATGAAGATCAAAATTCTAGTGTTAGGTAAAATGGGTTAGATTTGCAATATACTAAAAATGTCTCCGCTAGCAATCTTAGGACACTTTGTGGTCTAGATAACTCTTCAAAGGATAATATCATAGATCTTACCTCAATGTTGATGAACAATAATGACAATGCAATTCTATCTCTAGAACCCGTCAAACCTATATCCTTGGTACATCCCAAGCTTATTGAATGGAATTCTACTGAACCCGTGAAAATGTTATCCTTCTTGAGTGACTATGCCTTATCCTGCTACTTGAATGTTGTTGAACCCATCCCTTATTCCACCAATGTAATGAGCATGAACATGGTGGGGGAGGATATCAAGTATCTCAGTTTGAAAAGAAAATATAAAAAGAAAAAGAGGTATTATGGTGGAAAAAACTTAGTCAAAGTATCAGATCCAAAAATAGTAAAAATAAATGACACATGCAATGGTGAAAACCTCTGAGAGGTGCCAGAGGATGGGAAAATTGATATCCTTCCAATCCACTTACAAGAAAGATTGTTAGTGTTGATTGAACATACATAGCCAATAAATATTAGAATAGAGGAAACTTCACATATTGTGCATGTAGCTCAATCCTCATTAGAAGAGGAATTAAAAGATTTCACTGATTTATTCAAAGAGAAAAGGATCAACTTTGCATGGAACTATTCTAATATGCTAGGTGTGGATCTTGACCTCATTATGCATCACCTTTCTATCAAACCTAGAGTAAATTCGTTCAAACAAAAACTTTGCAAGATGCATCCCCATGTGCCACTACTTGTCAAGTTTGAATTGGAAAAGTTACTTAAAGTAGGATATATTTGTGCTATTTATTATGTAGAATGGATATCCAATAGAGTACTAGTGTCTAAACCCAATAAATCAATCTTTGTGTGCACCAAATTCAAATATTTAAATAAGGCATGTACCAAGGATTATTTTCCCTTGCCTGACATTGATATGATCATGGACTTGGTAGTAGGATATGAGATGTACTCTATTACGAATGGATTTTCTGGCTATAACCAAATCAAAATTGTGCCTGAAGATGAAGAGAAGACAACTTTTACGTGTGCATGGTGTACCTTCTACTATAACATCATGCCTTTCAGATTAAAGAATATTGTTGCTACATATCAGAAAGCCATTACCACCATATTTCATGATATTATTCATGAGAACATGGCACAATATGTAGATGATGCATTAGCTAAATAAAAAATGAGCACACACTTGGGAAATCTAGATATGATCTTCAATCAAATGGAACAATTCAAAATAAGGATAAATCCAAAAAATTGTGCCTTCGGTGTCACATCTGGAAAAATTTTATGATACATTATATCAGCAAAAGGAATTTAAGTTGATCTAGCTGAAGTCAAAGCTATCATTGAAATGCCATTGCATAAGAATATTAGCCGGATAAGGAAACTACAAGGTAAGCTCTAGTCAATCAGGATGTTTATCTCTCAACTAGAAGAAAAGGCTCAACCCTTTACAAAAAGGCTACATAAAGGAGTTACTTTCAAATGGGATGAAGCATGGGAACAACATTTTCAAAAATTCAAGAGATACCTAGCTAATCCTCCTATTCTCATGACACCAATTCAGGGGAATTGCTTTTTACTTTACATCTCAGGATGTAGCAGCTCTACTGGTGTAACAGGATGAAACAAGAAAAGAAAAGGCCATATATTATATTAGTCAAACTCTAGCAGTTGTCTTTGCTTCACAAAAATTAAGAGATTACATGCTATCACACTATGTTAAGCGTATCATAAAGAATGATTTGCTAAAGTATTTACTAAATAAGGCAACTCTGACATGAAGATTAGAAAAATGGGTGATGATTCTTAGTGAGTTTGACATTGATTATATGGATCAAAAATAGGTTAAGGGCCAAGTACTAGCTGATCATATAGCTAATGCATCATTTCAAAACACTAAACCGTTAACAATTGAGTTTCCTAATGAAGCTATTTTACACCTAACAAAGAACCCATGAAAAATGTTCTTTCATGGATCCTTCACTCAAAAAGGGTCAGGTGCAGGTGTAATATTCATTACTCCACAAGGATACAAGATTCCCAAATCTTATAAGATTATGTTTCCCTGTATAGATAATGTGGTTGAATATGAAGCACTAGAAAATGGCTTGAAGATAGAAATTGAATGGAAAATCATGGAACTACATACTTATGGAGACACTTAGCTAGTAATCAATCGAATCAATGAAAAATACAAAACTAAAGATGAGAAGCTAATGCCATATAAAAGAATGGTCGATGACCTTAAGAAATATTTTTTCTTCATAACATTCCAACAAATTCTGAGGTTAGAGAACAAACTAGTCGATGTCATGGCTACTCTAGATTATATGTTATCTAGAAGAACATCAATTAAGCTATGATTTCTTAGTGGAAGAACTCCTTTTTATAGCTTATGACTCACCTAAATCCCAATTAATTTATACTCTACTCATCCATGAGTCCTCTCGATATAGCCAAATCTATGCTTACCTGAAAGACCAAACTATCCCTAAAGGCTTAACTAGAAATGAAAAGAGGAACCTCATTAGAAATACATCATGTTATGTAGTTATTGCTAATGATTTTTTTTTTTGAGGTCTAGATGGTACTCTCCTTAGGTGTCTAGAACATGATGAGTCTAAAAGAGAACTAAAAGATGTCAACGAAGGTATTTGTGGAGCTCACTTGAATGGTCTCTCACTAGCTAAGAAACTTCTGAGGGTTGGATATTACTAGCCTACCATGGAAAATGATTTTATTCATTATGCTAGAAGTTGAAATAAATGTCAACTAAATAGTAACTTGATCCATGCTCCTACTTAAGATCTATTACCTTTTATCACTCACTATCCATTTCAACAATGAGCCTTTGACTTGATTTGCTAGATATATCCATCATTGTCTAGTAGACACAATTTCATCATCACGACCATTGAGTACTTCACAAAGTGGGTCAAAGTGGTCTCGTTTATCAAAGTAACTAGAAAATAGGTATCTATGTTTACCCTTAACTACATCATCTATAAATATGGTATACCCTCATCAATTATGACTGACAATGGCAGAAATTCAAAAAAAATACATGGATGAATGCTATGAGTGGTTTCATATCACTCCTCATTGTTCCTCTATCTACTACCTACATAGGAATGGACAGGATGATGCTTCTAACAAAACACTCCTCAAAATCTTGCATCGAACGGTGAGTAAATCCAGCAAGGATTGACATCTATAACTAAATGCAACTCTATGGGCTTATAGGAATAGTATCAAAACACCTATAGGAGAAAAACCATTTTCATTAATTTATGGATCTAAAGTAGTACTACCCATTGAAGTTGAAATTCCATCACTCCAAGTCTTTCTACAAGGACTCATCACTAAGGAAGATTAAAGGATTTCCAAAATCCAGGAGCTAGAACTACTTGATGAACAAAGAAAAGAATCATTTGACCAATTGAGGGTCTATAAGAAAATAATGTCTATAGGTTACAACAATAAAGTGTGACATATATAATTTAAGGTTGGTGACCTTGTTCTTCGATAAAATCCAAAGAATCAGCAAAGCTGAGAACAAAAGGGAAAATTTGAACCCAGTTGGCTGGGTCCCTTTATAATCACTACAGTATTTGGTTCTAGAGAGTATAAAATTTCTATGCCAAAAGGGGATCTTCTTCTTGATCCTATCAATACAATCCACCTAAAAATTTTCCATAGCTAGACATTCTCAGAACATGAAGTTCTTGTACAGAGAAAATGATTCTTAAATTATTCCAAAAATAGCAGAAAAGAATAAAAAGCATTAAGAAATAGAAAAATTCTTGAAAAAATGATTATCTTGGTGAAAACTTAGAAATAGGGGCCTCAATAATACCCAAAAAATGTAAAAAGTGAAAAAATACAAAAAAAAAAGAAGGAAAAAGAAAAAAAGTGCCTTGGTGAAAACCTGGTAAACAGGTGCCATGGTAGAAAAACATAAATCAAGCTAAGTGTTGAAAAATTGGCAAGCATACATCTCTTGTAATCAATTCTCTATCTATCAATACATAGCTTGGTTGTTTGGCCTGTGCAAGCTAGCTTCATGGCCCCATATCCCTCAGTTGTTTCATGCAGTACCATCATGGATGGGAGTTTTTTTCGTCTTAGTCCTAGGGTATCACTTGTTACCAGGGGGAAAGCATTCCAATTTGATATATTATCAACACCCTTATCAATAGTGTTTCTTAACACTACATATTTGGACACATCTATGTTTCTCAACACACATTGGATAATATATCATGAACCTTAACACTAGCATAATAAAAACCAAGCACGCAACTGTGTTTCTCAATACTATGCACTCAAAATCATGGTGGTGTTTCTCAACACCCTACATAAACAAACATATAACACTCAAAACTTGCTAAAGATATGTGGAAAATTTTCTTGAATGTTGTTTATTATCAATGCTTTTTTCTTATCTTTTTTCTTTGATTAGTGCTTGTTGGTGTCGTCCTGATGATCCTGAAACGTCAAATAAACTAGGTTTCTATGATAAGAGCCTCCGCATTAAGGTGGAAAAACCTCACATACCTTGAATCCATTTATTTTCATGCCAAGGTGAGGTTTTAACTATCTCCTTTATTGTTATCAATATTTTTTTACGCAAGATCACACTCATGGTTATCTCATCTTTGTATGTCTTTATGTCGGTGTACCCTTCTAATATCAACTGGTTATAATGTTTAAGTCATCTAAGATTTAATGTCTTTATGTTCATATTGGTTTTCCAAATTTCTTCTAACAAAATTCATACTCATATCCTTATGGTTGTAGTGGCACCAGTAAGGTTTGTATTGACTTCGATGTCCCAAACGCTCGATGATGAAAAACTAGCTAAAGAAATTAGTGACTAAACTCACAATGTAGATTGCATATCATCTTAGGCTTTCATTTCATGTTGGAATTATAACATTAGAGAGATATCCTTAACCCTTTACCGAAGTAGTCAACTACATTCATCAACTTGTGATTTAATCCATCATCTCAAGGCTATATACCTCCTAGAAGGGGTCAAAATCTTTATCATCCATCATACAAGGGACATGAATTGCTAAGCTATCACATGAGATCAGAGCATAAATAGTTTCAGATGGTACTATAGTTCACATCAGCATAAACATAAGGATAATGTCAAAAATATAATGGTAAGAGAAAGATACATGATCAATAGAAGCAACTAGGTACATCTCACAAAGAGATTCTAGTCACGATACATGAACAAACCAATCATCATATGAAAGCAATATGATACAAGATTATAATCTAATTAGAGATATCACGTCAGAAAACAAATAAGAAATTATGTATTATAGACCTAATAGCACATCCAATGAGCAGAATCGATCATATATATATCAAAATATTGTCCAATTTTGATAGAAATGTGATAATATGATCTTGAATAAAATAAACATCCTCGATGCAAATGACTCATGTATACATCTGTGTATCTCAAAAATTAGAATGGGTCAAGAAAAGAGAATGGGATATCAAGACTCATTCCCTCCATCGTCGTCACCTAGGAAGAAGGAGGTGGTGCCTTAGCTATAAAAGGAGGTGGAGGCATAACTCGCTCTGATATAGAGTAAAATGTAAATATGTAGGCACCATGTTTGCATTAGGAACAACTCTGATATACAAAGTATAATAATAAGTAGCTCTACCCCCTGGTAAGTTGTAGCATGTTGGGCCAGATCTCAAGTTGTAATCAATCCCTGGATGCACTGGTCCCTATCTTCAATTGTTCTATCTCACTTGACTATTTGTTCCTACTCCACTACAAGTTGTGTCTGCAACCCTCTAACTCACCTTCTCAAATAAAAAATCACATCCTATGGGGTATTATCTCTGGGCGACTCATCCTTACCTTCACCCACTTTTACGTCCCTCCTTTTCCAGACCTTTCTGGTTGCATCATCACCCTTAGGACCCTGTGGTGCCTCCCCCATCTCCACATCCATTGTACCTATGGGAGGCACATCAACTCCTACTGATCCTAAGGTACCTCCCTCCCTGCATTGCTGTTGTTATCCTATCACCAGTGGCCTACTAGAGATGGCACTGGGATCCCCTCCTTCTCTCCTTGGAATTATATCCCTATGTTCCCTGACTGCATCTCTTAGATCTCATGTAGGGTCATCCTCTGCATCTATCTATGGAACTCTCTATTCCAGATCAGTGAACCTAGGAAAGAGGTGTTTAGAAAAATAATCTCTAGACTCTACTATCACCCCCCCATCTGCAATGTCATCCAAAAAATCCCAGATCATCCTCTGAATCTGAGAAATATCTTATACTGCAAGGGGATAAGATAATATTGGAGCCCATCCCTATCATTTCTCATTTTAAAAATGATCGTAGGTGGTGAACTCCTCTGATATACTCTGAGGGTGCCCATACTGCCTCTAAACTCGGGAAACAACAAAATTCTCAACAATGGAGGATGTCCTCCCAATCAGTGGATGGGTGATATATAGGTCTCTCCTCTAGGTCTTCCAGTCTCCCCATGCCTTGGTAGATCAATAGTGATTCCAGGTAACTACAATCATGTGATATTTTTAGCATAACTGATGCAGTGATTCTAAGTGTTGCATTGATGAGGATTGGTACAGATTTGATGATAGGTGATTAAGTTATTTGGTTGTCATTGATGTAAAATGATTGACTTGGTGTTTTTAGTATGTTACCAGACATTGTTTAATTGAATCATGAGTTTCAATATGTTTCTAAAGTTTCTATTCTAATGGAAGTATATTTCATGTGTTGTGATGTTAACATTTCCATTGCGACTTCAGATATGAAGAAGTGAGTTGGTTATGTTTGATTGAATTCAAACTGGGTAACTACTTAAAATAGTTAGTAACAGACTGTAAGTGATTTGAATGTTATCTCAAATTGGTAAATGATTTGGTGGAGCAATCATAGGATATGATTGTTAATAATGTTAAGATACTATTTTTGCAATCATGACTCATATTGTTGACCGGTGCAACTAGTCTATTTGACGGGAAGCTGTATTAACACAATGAGCAGGTAAATAAGTCAGAGTTCTTAAATAGGATATGAAGATTTGTGGATTAGTGAAGGAATTTTAAGTGGAAATAGAATCGATGATATTTTTCATGAAGTAGTTAGGTAGTTTCATGATTTTTGGAACACATTTGACATCACATTGCTCGAGATATGCATTTAAGGTGGATTCTTCAAGAAGTTTATTTTGGTCAAATGAGTTTTTGAAAATGGCTTAACTACCACGTTAAAATCTATGTCTAAGCCAGTGTGATCAAATGAAAAAAATTTATGAGTGGTTAGATATATTTTATCTTACCTAAGATTATTTGGATCATTCATTTCTTAGATCTAGGGTTTGTTTTAAGTCGGTGGAAGTAAATCTATATAGTGGAAAAGTTGAAGAAGAAGAGAGACAGTTGATTGCAAATTATAGGAGGGTACAGTGATAGAGCAAGTAAATGAATCAAGTGTGATCAAGATATGGAAGATTATATAGTATGAAGATGAATCTTAGAGATTAATGGGATATGATTATGCAGAGGTAGCAAAAATTTCATAGATCACCTTATATGTTTCTTTCTAACCATTGTAACAGTGAAATCCCTTAACAGGATGGATCCTAAAAGATCTTTATTATAAATCCTATAACAAGGTGGAATTATAATTGAATGTTCAAAGTCCTCTAACAAGGCTTCTCCTAGCATGGAAAAGATCCTAATAGATCTAAAGGAAAATCCTTTAACCAAGTAGCACCTAATAGTGTTTTGTAAACCTTTAACAGGGTAAGCTCATAACAGGTCATATTCCAAGATAGTACAGATTTTGTGGGTATCATCTCACACCATGGTTTTTTCCCCCTTTTGGCTTCCATGAGATAAATATGGTTTTTACATTGTGTAGTTGATTACTTGTTTGATGTATGCTTTGAAATTTTTATTTATGTTAGTTGATATCAAATGTTTTGGTGCATAAAGTTTAAGAAGTTGAATTAGGTGAATTTGTTGATTACTAATTCACCCATTCCCTCTTAGTAATTAGACCTGTATTAACAATTTATATCAGAGCTTTGGTTCCTTGATTGTGGAAGCTTAAAATTTTGAGGAAAAAGATATGAATATGTACAAGAAGGAAGCACCTAAATTCACTAAGGATAATTTCTCTACATGGGTAAGCAGGATGAAGTTGCATCTGTCTGGTATTGAAGAGAAAGGATTGGATCATCTCACAACTAAGTATGCTCAACCTTCTGGCATCCTAACCCCTAAAAAAATAAAGACAAAGCTAGAACATAACTCTATAATGACAAAAATTGCAAGTGCTTTATCTGATGTTGAGTTTCTAGATATCAAGGAAATGGATAATGCTAAAGATATGGGGGATAAGTTGGTAACAGTCCATGGTGGTGATGTTCATGTCCAGAAAGAAAAGGTAGACAGTCTCAAAGGAAAGTATGATGAAATGAGAATGCATGGAGGAGAGAACATTTCTCAATACAACAATAGGCTAAAGGAAGTTATTTCTGATGACCTTATGGAAATACATATTGTCAATTAGTGCCAAAACACTAAATCATCACAGTGTTGACCGAGCCAGCAGTACAACCCGAGAAGTTACAATGTAACTTAAGTAGTGGCAGTATCAACCAAGCAGACACTAGTAATCAGTATTACCCGAGTGATCAATGTAGCCCGAGTACACAGAGTAGCCTGAGTGCCAGAGTTTAGTATGTTTCCCGAGTGCCAGTATATTGCCCAAGTGGATCACTCGACCTGAGTAACATTTTTGGGCTGAATTAGCTTATATTGTTAGATATTAATTTATCTTATGGAAGCCAAATTATAGTTTCATTTTATTTTGATAAGGTAAAAATATAAAGTATTTTGTTTATCCAGATAAGAGTGAATATATGTGTAGAAGTATGTATGTGAATATGAAGTGGCAGATTGTTTAAGAGACTAAAGTAGTATAAGGAACAACAGAGACTCATTCATTACAGTCAGGTGATTAGTTTATATCATTGGATCTTATTCATCAATTTAGAGTTGCATTGAAGATCATCTACTAGTTCATCCTAATAGGTGCATCAACAAAATCCTCTAACAAGGTGGACCTAACAGTCCTTTACAAATCTCCTAAAAGAGTTGCATTACTTGATTGTATTGTACTAAATACTTTCACAAGGTGGACCTAACAGTCCTTATTGCTCCTAATAGGGCAGGCCATCAAAAGTGGTCAATTGTAAGATTTAACAGGCTAAATTTATACTGCAGTAATAAATCTTGTGGGTACCATCCCCACCCCAGTTTTACTTTCTATTTGGAAGGTTTATGGGTAACCAAATATTGTGTCAATATTGTGGATGTTTTTTTTTCTTTTCATTTCATGGCTACAATCAAATTAGATAATCTAATATTGGATTAAAAGGATTAATTTTTATTGGTTCCTGATTCACNTCCCCCCCCCCCCCCCCCCTCTTAGTCACCTTGAGTCAACATATTTCCAACAATTGGTATCAGAGCAAAAGGTTCTCTTTATAGAAGTTTAACATCTAGGGCGAAGATCAGAGGCAATGGAAATATATAGACTAGAGAAAGCCATTTAAAATGAAAAGATAGATCTTCTATTAAGAATAATAGTCCACAAGACAACTAAGAGGGGAGGTGAATCGGTTCTAATCTAGATTATTAAACTTTATACTTTATAAACCAAATCTGCAAATGTAAATGATAAAACAGTAATAGCCAACACCATAACACAATATTTTTTGTCAAGGAAACCCTGTTAAAGGTAAAACCCCGGTGGGAATTAACACCCACAAATAATGTATTGAGAGTATAGTATCCCTGTTAAAAGATATTAGTCCTGTTAGGAGCTTCTTACAATATTACAGTACACAGTCCCTGTTAGGACTTAGAACCCGTTAGGAGTCAAAGAAAATGATAGGCTCACTGCCAAGGAACACTTCCCAAAGAAGGTTAAATCCACCCTCAAGGATTCACAATCTGAATCAAGTGTATAAAGAAAATACACATTCCAGTGAACTATTTGATAGCAATTGTCTTTGCTTAGTCAGTTCCAATGAATTATCAACTCTGCTTGTATCCAGCAGTCAACAAGCTTTGCACCATCCACACATCTCTTTTTTTTTCTTTATCTATCACAATTCTCTACAAGAATTTATCATTCATATATACCCTCTTATAATAACTCATTCGGTCGGCCAGTTAAGCTTTCCTAATACATAATTAACTAGGTCAGCCAATTAAGGCTTTCCATCATACAAATAATTACATAGCCCCTTGCTAAGATACACACGGTATCTATAACAAGTATACAACATTTAAAATCCATTACATATACTTCTAGATCCGTGATTCATGCTCACAATTAATTTCACATGCTACATGTCTGAAGTCAGCCAGGAAATAGGTCTTCTCTAGAATACACACCACAAGTGACGCCATCAGTATCTAATCAACAATAAAACTCAACCCATTACTCTACCATATGTCAATTTTCCATCAGTAAGCTTGCAAGTTCTAAAATATCTTTTCAAGAAAGATATACCCGAAACACAGAGACCTATTCTGTCCAAAATCATAGTTATAGTCCAGAAAACTAGTCTTCACTAATTCAACTGTAACATCCACAGTATGTAACATAAATCCAAGTGACCTTAGGAATAATTTCAGCACACATCCTTCTACATAAATCCAACTTTGATCATTCTAAATCATCTGTACAGTATCTGTACACTCCTTCCAGTTAAGTATTCAGTCTGTCTTCTCCATAGAAATATATGTTGATATTAGTGAAAAAACATGAATATCAACAACATGATCAGTAACCAAAACTGATATCATCCAACAATCTCCCCCTTTGGCATTGATAGCAACATATGGGAAAATTCATATGTATCAACCCAAAAGTACTCTCTCTTAATACAATCTTCTCAATATCCTCAACACAAATCTCCCCAAAACAGTAGGGATTTTCACATAGATTTCTTCCCCCTTTGGCAGCACTGAAAAAGGGTGCCATAATTCACCTGTATTCTTGTAAGATGTAGCTTTTTCAAATCTTCATGTCCAATCAACTAGGTGCAAGATCACCCAAATGTACTCCATAGTATTCTTCTGCAATCACTCCCCCTAAGGATATATCTCTGAGATCCACTGGATTGATGCACATCTACATCATTTAGTTTTCACTGGGAGGGGCCATCACCCCAAGCATGCCTCTGAGATATTAAAAAGCATCTTTTGGAAAAGGTTTAGTAAATATATCTTCTATCTGTTCCTTTATGCTAATATACTCTAGTTTAATCTCTCTATCTACTACCTTCTCCCTCAAGAAATGATACTTGATGGAAATATGTTTAGTCTTTGAATGCATTACAAGATTATTTGACATATTCACTATGTTGGTGTTATCACAATGGATAATCACTGGTTCTTTAAAAATTATTCCAATGTCCTTCAACATTTGTTTCATCCAAACAACTTGTGTACATTTTATTGTAGTAGCAACCTACTCTAACTCAGCAGTAGATTGAGCAATACAGTTCTACTTCTTGCTCAGCCAAGAAACCAGCCTTTTCCAAGGAAAAATGCACCACCACTTGTACTCTTCCTGTCATCCACATTACCTGCCCAATCAGCATCAGTAAAAGCCTACAATGTAAACTCATTAGATTTTTCATACCATAATCCATATTCTACTATTCCTTTCAAATATCTAAAAATTATTTTCACAGCAGCAAAATGTGTCTCTTTAGGATTTGTCTGATATCTAGCCACAATTCCAACTACATTGGTAATATCTGGTCTAGTGTGTGTTAGATATTGTAGACCACCAATCATTGATCTATACTTAGTCTGCCCAACACTTTGAGTCTCATCACTTTTAGTTAGTTTGTTCCCTGTTACCATGGGTATACCAACAGGTTTACAATCTTCCATTCCAAATTTCTTCAACATTTCCTTAAGATACTTGGTCTGAGATATAAAAATTCCATTCTTACTCTGATTAATTTTCAAACCAAGAAAAAAATTCATCTCACCAATCATTGACATTTCAAACTCATTCTCCATTTCTTTAGCAAACTTCTTGCTCATTTTATCATTGCTTCCAAAAATGATATCATCAACAAAAATTTCTATAATTAAGATTCCATCTTTATCAATTTTTAAATACAAATTATATTCTGTGTTACCTTTTTTGAAACAAAGATGATGTAGATGTTTATCCAGTCTTGCATACCATGCCCTCGGTGCTTGTTTCAATCCATACAGTGCCTTCTTCAGTCTGCAAAACAATTTTTCATCATCTGTCAAAGGAAAACCATCAGGTTGCTCAATGTACACTTCTTCTTCTAGATCACCATTTAATAATGCTGACTTCACATCCATCTGATACACTTTAAAGTCTTTATGTGCAGCATAAGCAAGGAATAGTCTCACAGCTTCCAATCTAGCAACAGGTGCAAATGTTTCTTCATAGTCTATGCCTTCTTATTGTGAG
>MU220603.1:80124-102185 GCA_018584345.1 Thuja plicata | reverse complement strand
CTCACAAACTTATTTTTATCTCTAGTCATATGATGTGAACAACCACTATCTATGACCCATTCAGATTTCTTTTCAACTCAGGATACTAATGTTTTTTCTTCATGCATAGGTTCATCATCTTTAATAGAAATAAATCCAATTTCATCATAGTCACCATCTTCATCATTAGATATACCTTCACTAGCATAATAACATTCCTTATCCTTTGAGAACTTAGACTTGAAAAAATTAGGTTTGTGCTTTGGAATTCTTGTAGGACATCTAGATGTAAAATGACCGATCTTGTTGCATAAAAAACATTTCAAAGGTAATTTTCCCTCAAACTTACCCTTACCTCTCTTTTCTCTCCTCGCAATCAGTGCAATGATTTCATCTAGATTTCTTTCTTCTTCCTGTATTTGTTCCCATTCATCAACATAGGCTCCAAGTTCTTCTCTTAGGTCATTACTATTCGTGCTTGCATTTCCAGGTAAGATTCTTTTTCTTTTGTGCACGGTTGCTTTGAATGCTGACTCAACCTTAGGTAAAGTATCTCCCAATTTTGTGGCTTCAAATGTAGTTATCTTTGCAATCAAAATCTCTCTGGTGAAGTTTGGTGTCAAAGGTATGATCTCCTATAGAGCTTGAACCTTGGTTCTATATGCAGGTGTCAAAGATCTAAGTATATTTGCAATCACTTCTTCCTCACTTTAAGGTCCTCCATAGTTCCTAATACTAGTAAATACCTTAGTAATTCTCTATGCATATGCTTTGATGTTCTCATCCTCTCTCGTCTTCAGTGATTCCATATTTGTCTTCCAGTTCTATAACTTTTCTTGATTTTTAAACTTGTCTCCAACATATAGTGCTTCCAGTCTTGTCCAAATTTCATGCGCAGAGTCCAAGTCCTTTACTTCAGTAAATTCTCCTTCTGATAATGTGGTTATTAAGGATTCCCTTGCAACCATATTGCATGAGAATAGCTTATTTTGATCTTTAGTGGAATTCTCTAATTCATCCTCAGTCACTACCTTTTCCTTCTTCTTTTTTATCATCCAGTAATCAATTCCCAAACATAGCAAATGTGTTCTCATCTTGTTCTGCCAAGTGTCAAAGTTTTCAGGATCAAACTTTGGACTATCCTTCCTATAGTAAGTCATCTTCAAGATCACCTCAAGCTATTAAAATTTTTCTATGAGGACCAATAGCTCTGATACCGATTGTTGGGAATAAAATTTCACAAGACAACTGAGAGGGGGGGTGAATCAGTTGTAATCTTGATTATTAAACTTTATACTTTATAAACCAAATCTGCAAATGTAAATGATAAAAAAGTAATAGCCAACACCATAAAAAAATATTTGTTGTCGAGAAAACCCTATTAAAGGTAGAACCCCAGTGGGAATTAACACCCACAAGTAATGTACTAAGAGTATAGTATCCATGTTAAAAGATATTAGACTTATTAGGAGCTTGTTACAACATTACAGTACATAGTCCATGTTAGGAGACAGACCCTGTTAGGAGTCAAATAAAATGGTAGGCTCACTACCAAGGCACATTTCCCAAAGAAGGTTAAAGCCACCCTCAAGGATTCACAATTCAAATAAAGTGTATAAAGAATAAACACATTCTAGCGAACTATCTGATAGCAATTGTCTTTCCTTGGTTAGTTCCAATGAATTATCAACTCTGTTTGTATCCAGCAATGGGTAAGGAAATCTCCTGAGAGTTCAAATCAAAACAATGAAGAATCGAATGGCACCCAAAGCAGTGAATTGGGTGGATCTACCATCTCTGAATAAACATTCAAGGAGACTACTGAAATTGTGCATATAAGATATCCTACATCAGTTCCAGACATGATAGTAAGTCAAAACTAGCATATTGATGCACTAGGACATATTATAGTTTTAACCAAGTCAAGATCTCAGTAACACCCAAGTTACAAAGGCTTAACTGAGTTAAGTCGGGTTGTATGGTTTTGAGGATGCAGAAGTTAGTTTTCTCTGAGCTTCATTCTGAGCTATGCAAGCTACCATGTATAGAGAATTTAATGAAAACTCAATGGTAAAATCTCTTATAAAAGATGAATTGCAAGTGTTATTATCTACAAAGCTTTCAGTTTGCAGAGTGATTCAGTGCCTTAAGTGATTCAGAGAGAATTTGTATTCAAAAGTTTTAAGTTGAAAAGTTTTATCAAACCTCTGAGCATAATGGCATCTACATCCATTAGCAAGGTTAAGAAAAGATCTAAGATGTTGGTTAGGAATTCTATCTGTGAACCTCCTAACTTTAAGCTTCATCCATCTATTGCAAAGGAGATAGACCCGATGGGATCTCATTCCTTAATTCCTCTGAGGTTATTGTTAATCAATGACATCTGAGCCTTCTATCATTGCACAATTCAATAGCTAGGGACATTGGAAATGAAGAATGGATATGATAAACTCTATGAACCTAGAAATCTGAAGCTAGAACATAAACACCTAGAAGTCAAAGGTTTGACTCATATCATGCATATGTCATAGAATTTCCAGGTTAAGTGGATTAGGTTTATACTAAGCCATGTTCATGACATGTATCTATGGCTAGAGAAACTAGTGAAGATTACCAAGACAATGGTACACCATGTTACAAGGTATCCTATGTTGGACAAGTCTAAAGCCACCAAAATGCTCCCTTGGGATGCCCTGTCTAAGAAGACTCTTTCTCAGTGGGATGGTAGAGGCATGATACTAGATGGAGTATCTGACATAGAATTGAAGTTTGGGAATCATGTTATTGCTCACAAAATCTATAGTTCTAGCTGACCTAATAGCGTACCATGTGAGGCTATGGACTTGGCATACAAGGTGGTCAAAAACAACCTCTCATTTGACCTTGCCAAGTTGCAGCTCATCCAATTGAGAAAGAAAATGGAAAGCATCCGGGCATTAAAGACCAATCCATGTAAGTTTAGTTCACTTCTAGTCTACATATTCTTTTACATTTAGAATTTTTTCCCTTCCAAAGGTACAGTTGTTTGGAAGAAGGACAAACCCATAATATATCATATAAATGATTTCATAGTTGAACTAGGAGACAATTTTGAGAGCATCATGGATGCATATTTTAAGGAATTTAGACAAAAGATGCAGAATAGCTATAGACTTCCTAAAAAATTGGTTGAAGACCACAAGGATGATGTTTGTTTCCTAGTTGACTGTGATAAAGTATATATTCAAGTAGTCAGACCTAGGGTTGCATGGGTGAAACCTCTTGCATATGAGGTTAACATAGATGAGACCAAGAAAATCATTGAAGCTCTTTTGAATGAACTTGTTGACCCCAAAGCACCATACTTTGGTACATATGAAGAAGCTAAGAGAAGAATTTTAATAGAGATTGAGATTCCCAAGATTCTGAAAAGAGGAAAGAAGAGGTTAGAGCAATTTGGAAAGAAGTATGGAAAGACTTCAGACTCTCATCCTTCTATCTCAGTAAGAAAAGAAGATGAAATTAAGATAGAATATGATGTATCTAAAAAGGAAGAGGAAGAGGTTGAAGCAAAGCCTCCTAAGAAGAAAAAGAGGCTAGATCTCTAGAAACTACAGTAAATAATGTTGCTTCATTATTTGTAAAATTAAGTGATACTTCAAATTTCACAATGGAAATCAAGACAAAGATGACAAAGTTAGATATAGATCTGAAGGAAAGTGCAAATCAATTGGCACTTAACCCAAGTTCAAGTTCAGCACATTTGGTGAAAATTAAGTATCTGACAGACATGCAGGCTGAATTACTAAGGGAAGAAGTAAGGACAAGAGAATCTCTCATAGCTATGTAGAGCCAACTCCTTCCACACATGGATGTAATGTAGAAGAATATAGCTCATGCAAAGACTCTTATTCATGACAACAATTTTTTAGTTTTTGAGCTTATGATGGAGCTATCAGTGGAGATACAAATAGAGTTACACATTCTGAAAGTGTTGTAGGATAATTGGGACAATACTTTGTCTTAGATTTTAAAGGTACATAGTGATTTCCTATCCTATTTTGGTATTACCATATAGATATATTTTGGCATTTATGTCAAAAACAAGGGGAAATGTATACAGGAAAGATATATATAAGGAAATACATGTACAGAAGAGAACTAGAGAAGAGATATATATATATATATATATATATAAGTGTTACAAAAATAATTTGGAAAAATAAAAAAAGAGAGTCAGTTGTAACTGAGTCACAGAGCTATTTTCAAACCCCAAGCAAGTACTAGAGCATATGGTAAGGGGGATTTTTGACTCAGCATTTTGAATAGTTTTTGAACACATGATAAGTTTTTTTAGTCACTAATTCCAAAGGGGGAGATTGATGACCTTATGGAAGGATATATTTTCAATTAGTGCCAAAACAATTGATCATCACAGTGTTGACCAAGCTAGCAATGCAACCTGAGAAATTACAATGTAACTCAAGCAGTGGTAGTGTCGACTGAGCAAACAGTGGTAATCAGTATTACCCGAGTGATCAATGTATCCCGAGTACACAGAGTAGCTTGAGTGCCACAGTTTAGTATGGTGCTTGAGTGATAGCATAATGCCCGAGTGCCAGTATATTGCCTGAGTAGATCATTGGACCCAAGTAACAGTTTTGGGCTGACATAATTTACATTGTTAGATATTAATTTATCTTATGGAAGCCGATTTACAACTGCATTTGATTTGGATAAGGTATAAATATAAAGTATTTTGTTTATCCAAATAAGAGTGAATATATGTGTAGAAGTATATATGTGAATATGAAGTGGCAGATTGTTTAAGAGGCTACACCAGTATAAGGAACAACAGAGACTCATTCATCAGAGTCAGGTGATTAGTTTATATCATTGGATCTTATTCAAAAATTTAAATTTGCATTGAAGATCATCTAATAATTCATCCTAAGAGGTGCATCAGCAAGATCCTCTAACAAGGTGGCCCTAATAGTCCTTTACAAATCTCCTAACAATGTTTCATTACTTCATTGTGTTGTACTAAATCCTTTCACAAGGTGGACCTAACAATCCTTATTGCTCCTAACTGGGCAAACCATTAGAAGTGGTCAATTGTAAGCTTTAATAGGATAAATTTATACTACAGTAATAGATCATGTGGGTACCATCCCCACCCTAGTTTTACTTTCTATTTGGAAGGTTTTTGGGTAACCAAATATTGTGTCAATATTGTGGATGTTTTTTTTCTTTTCATTTCATGCATGCAATCAGATTAGATAATATAATATTGCGTTAAAAGGATTAAGTTTTATTGGTTCCTGATTCACCCTCCCCCCTCTCATTCACCTTGACTCAACATATTTCCAACAATTGGTACCAGAGAAAAAGGCTATCTTTACAGAAGTTTAATAGCTTGAGAAAAGATCAGAGGAAATGGAAATATACAGACCGGAGAAAGCAATTGAAAATGAAAAGATAGATCTTCAAGTGGACATGGATCAGATCAAGAAACTCAAGGAGAAGCTCTCTCTTTCCCTGAAAAGAAGAAAATATTTAGCATTACAGATGAATGAAAAAATTTACATAGAAGAAAGAATTGAACACTTATTCAAAGAAAAAAATTCCAAAGAAGCAAATGCAGCAATTGAATACCAACTTGCAAAGAATCTCAATTTACATGAAGAAGTCATAAAATTGAAAAGAGAACAAGAAATTCATTCAGTCAGAATATGTGAAGTCATATAACAAAAGAGTCAAGAAGAAAATGACAGATAAATGACACAAGAAGATAAAATATTGCTGATTACAAGATTAGAAGAAAAAGAAAATGAAATCCATCATTTGTCACTTCAGCAAGCAAATATGATAAATCAACTCAATAATGTAAATCAAGAAGTTATCAATCTAAGGATAGAAAATGAAAGACTGCAGAATGATCTCAATACTAAAAAACAAACCAATGAGAGTATGATAAATTCACAGGGAAGCATGGATCAGTTGACAGAAAAAACTCAACTCAGACATCATGGACAAACTGGATTAGGTTATATTGAACAAGGAGAATCCTCATAGAAAGGAAATCAAAAGAATAGAAAACCTACTTGTAATCATTGTGGCAAGTTGGGGCACACAGCAAACAAGTGTTGGAGAAATGGAAAATCAAAGTTTAATGGTAAATGCTACATATGCAATAAACATGGACATAGGGAAAGTGAATGCACTAAGAAACCTAAGTTTGAAGGAAAATGTTTCAATTGTAACAAACAAGGTCACAAATCCTCTGAGTGCAGAACTAAGAAATGGAACCCAGTTGAATAACTAGCTAAAGAAATTTTTGGTTGGGAATACAACACATGGAGTAGATGTTTTCACTGTGGTGAATATGGGCATATTGGTGCAAATTGTGTAAAGACTCACCTCAGAAAAAGGAATCCTACTAAGAGATGTTATGTATGTAAACAACTCGGTCATCTAAGCAAGAATTGCATGAAGAAAGAAAAAGTGGATACTAGTTTTGAGAAAGGCAAAGAAAAAGTTTCAGAAATCAAAACTCAGATGAATCAGAAATGGGTACTGAAATCTCCTGAGAGTTCAGATCAAAACAATGAAGAATTGAATGACACCCAAAGCAGTGAATTGGGTGGATCTACCATCTACAAATAACCATGAAAGGAGACTAATGGAATTGTGCATACAATACATCCTACATCGGTTCTAGACATGATAGTAGGTCCAAATCAGCATATTGATGCACTGGGACATATTATAGTTTTAACCGAGCAAAGATCTTAGTAATAGCCGAGTTACACAGGCTTAACCAATTTAATTCAGGTTGTATGGTTTTGAGGATGCATAAGTTAGTTTTCGCAGAGCTTCATCCTAAGCTATGCTAGCTACCATGTACGGAGAATTTAATGAAAACTCAATGGTAAAATCTCTTATAAAAGATGAATTGTAAGTATTATTATCTACAAAGCTTTTAGTTTGCTGAGTGATTCAGTGCCTTAAGCGATTCAAAGCGAATTTGTATTCAAAATTTTTAAGCTGTGAATTTTTATCAAACCTCTGAGCATAATGGCATCTACATTTAGCAGCAAGGTTAAGAAAGGATCTGAGATGTTGGTTAGGAATGCTATCTACGAACATCCTAAGTTTAAGCTTCATCCAGCAGTTGCAGAGGAGATAGACCTGATGGGAGCTTATTCCCTAATTCCTCTAAGGGTATTGTTGATCAATGATATCCGAGCTTTCTATCATTTCACAATTCAATAGCTAGGGATATTGGAAATGAATAATGCATATGATAAACTCTATGAAGCTAGGAATCTGAAGCCAGAACATAAACACCTAGAATTCAAGGGTTTGACTCATATCATCAAAATCCTTTAACAAGGTGGACTTAATAGTCCTTTAAAAATTTCCTAACAGAGTTGCATATTTAATTGTATTGTACAAAATCCTTTCACAAAGTGGACCTAACAGTCCTTATTTCTCCTAACAGGGCAAGCCATCAGAAGTGGTCAATTGTAAGCTTTAATAGGATAAATTTATACTACAATAATAAATCTTGTGGGTACCATCCCCACCCTAGTTTTACTTTCAATCTGGAAGGTTTCTGGGTAACCAAATATTGTGTCAATATTGTGGATGTTTTGTTACTTTTCATTTCATGCATGCAATCAAATTAGATAATATAATATTGGATTAAAAGGATTAAGTTTTAGTGGTTCTTGATTCACCCCCCCTCCCCCTCTCAATCACCTTGACTCAACATATTTCCAATAGTTTCTACTATCAAAGGAGCTGGTGGTCAACTTGAAGAAGATAAAGTAGTAAGTAGAATCTTGAGACCCCTTCTACCATAGTATGCTATTAGAGTCTCTTCTATACAAGAAATCATATCTATCTGTCCTATAGGTATAGGAAAGGTTACAAAGAGGGGGCAGAATCAGTAATCACCAACTTCACTTTAAATCATAGTCCCAAATCTTCTTCAAATAGATTTACCAGTTACATCTTTGTTAACTTATAAGAGTATTATTGGTTACCATAATAGTAAACATCCACGCAATATAAAGTAAAAATACATACAAAATTAACACTAGTATTTGTCTCATGGAAACCAGAATAGGGAAAAAACCATGGTGTGATGTCAGTGCCAACAAATAGTTGTACTCTTCTAAAATACGTCTGATAAAGAGCTTGCTTGGCTAAGGGTTACAAAAGCATTGTTAAATGCTACCTAGTTATGGGATTTCCCTAGAGATGTGTTAAAGTCTTATACCCTATTAGGAGTAACTTGGTAAGAATATTTTAAACACTCTTTTGAGAATGACACACTTTTAAAGGATTTACAATAGACCTATTAGGGTCACCTAGTTAAGGGATTTTACCATCACAATTGTTAGAGAGTAATAGCCAATAAAATGGTATGTAGTTTGCACTAAGCCTACTATATCACACCCAATAAAGTTCCTTAACATAATAACATACCATTCTAAACCTCTTGTTCAAATATGTACCCTCTTTTGTGATCACAATAATCCTTCATTGATTAGTTCTTCTATTCCATTGATATCCTATATTCTTCTCCTTCACGATACCAAACTTCTTCTTGTCTCTTCCTTAAGTAGATAATATTTAATCGTCAAAACCCTAAACCTAGATCTAATGATCATAACTTTGTCATCTTATTAAACCATCTTCATTTTATTCCTTCTTGTCATCTGTGTCATGATTTTTCTTTTTAACTGATAGCTTTTGGCTTCTGATAGCTATCCTCCTTATGCCGATAAGACTTCCTTCCTACCGATAGTTAATACTTTTCTATTTGACATCAATTACAAACACTATAACTAAACTAACCTTTTCATCCACTTAAATTCTTTATCAACTAGAGAAGTTATGCCAACAACCTCTCCTTATGCCAACAAGTCCTACAAATGTGACTCTAGATTCTTTGGTTGTAAAGCTTACTACTTTTGAGTTACGTAAATTTGATAACAATATGCCTAGAATAGAATCTACATTCAAATCTTCCCTAACCATTGGTTCATCAAAGAAAGGAAAGGAAGTCTCTATTTGTTGTGAAGGAAATCATGATTATGATTCTATCATATATGAGGAAAGAGAATAATAAGAGCTGGAAACACTGCTAGAAATAAGATTACCTAGAGGAAAAGGAAAGTACAAAGGTAAACTTTCCTTAAAATGATTTTCATGTAACAAAATTGGTCATATTAAATCTAGATGTCTTGACAATGATAGGAAGGAAAATTTCAATAAATTTAGGAACTTCAAAGACAAGAGCAAGAAGGGATGTTACCTAGCAAAAGATGGAGTGACTGATGAAGAATCAGATGAGATAAATGATGAGGAAGAGATAGGTTTTGTTGCAGTAAAAGAAGAACCCTCAACCAGTGTAGATGGAGATAGTGAGGAGAAAGCATTAATTTCAAGGATGAATTATAGTGGTGACTAGATAATAGACAGTGGGTGTACACATCACATGACTGGTGACAAAAGAAAATTTATTTCAATGGAAGAATGTGATGGAGGTGAAATCAAATTTGGTAATGGTTCTCCATGTGTGGTAAGAGATAAAGGTTCAATAGAACTTAATGATAATAGTAATTGTGATGATATTTATGGGCTGTCAAATTAAAGTATAACCTGTTAAGTGTTTCTTAGTAAAATAACAAAGGTTTCAGATTGGAATTTAGTAATGGTGTTTGCAAGATCTTAGGAACATCTAGAGATTTGATTTCTACTAGTAAATAGACTAGAGGTAACCTATTCCGATTAATCTCTACTAATAAACATTGCTTTTTTGCTAAATTTGAAGACTGTTGGCTATGGCATAAAATATTTTTTCATGTTAATTTTGATAATCTGGTAAATTTTAGTAAGAAAAAATGTGTTAGTGATGTAAGGAGGGTAAGGATAACCAGGGCCCAAGGCACTCCCAGCTACCAAACTAGCTTGTAGACACAAATTAGAAGCAACATGCACAGAAAGGGAGAGAAAGAAAGTAGAAATTTATACTATTTCATTAAATATCATACATGTTGGGCTCTAAGGCCTTCCCTATTATGGTAATATACATTTAGATCTTTACAAAACAATATTCATACATGCAAGGTCATAGAATTACAATCCAAACCTTCTAACTCTTCACTACCCAGGAACTCCTAAAAAAAACCTCCAAAACTAAGAATAGAAAACTAATATATACAAGAGTCCACCGAAAGAGGTTGGTATAAAATATCATAAAGATCCAACAAAGATGCAGATTTAGGTCCACATGGATCCCAATTAGAGACACCAACATTAATTATGTTACGTAAATTAAATGCATACATCGGCCAGAAGATCCAATGTCCAAAAACTAACTCAGTGAGAAAGAATATCGAGCATAGAGACCAGTTGATGAAACCATCAAGTATCAAAAACAACCACTAAGACCTATTGGTCAATCTAGCTAGGATAAGTAACTAAGCCCAAGCGGTGAACCAAAAAACCTTCAACAGACCAAAAATAATGGTTAGTGATCTTTACCGAGAAGTCTCCAACAAGCTACCGAAGAAAAAAAAACATATTTTTTGGTTGATATAGGATTGCCAAGAACCCAAGATGCTCCTACATCAGACATCTCAGGTTAAATGAAATTTTTCTCTAAAACATGAATCAGGTACAACCTGAATTGAATCCAACTTGGATTGAGAAATCCAAGATGAGTCCTCAATCGGTCTGCTCTTCCACTTTACCAAATATTCCATGTAACCCTTTAATCTTGTAATTATTCCAACTCTCTATTTCAAAATGTGTTCAACTACTTCTATCTGTTTCTGATGAACTATAACTAATTGAATGTTTGAAGTTGATAAGTTGATGATCACCGAGCTACTGAACGTAAATGCAAGACATTAAATTAGTTAATATATTGTATTGTCATTGATATCAAATTGATATAATCTAATTGGTCAAATACATATTTTCATAGACTTCAAGAAACCAAAGAGATAAAGTTTATGTTATCGATAAACATAAAAATCCAGTGTACACCAAGTGACAGTAAACACCGACGAATAGTGCACACCGATAGACAGAGAACTTTGAGCATTTACAGTGTATACAGAGTACCACAACACCGAGCATAACTAAAGTGGTTACCAAGAATAATTTAATTTTATTCCCGAGGACAACTAGAGTCAATGACCAAGAAAAGTAAGAGTTGATGACCGAAATCAACTAGAGTTAGAAAATGACAAAACACTTAGCTAGCAGGAGCTATATTTAGATTTAACTGATTGATCGCTTTATTTCCATTGACCAGTTGAACTAAGGATAAGAATAAGATTTAAATCTATTTTTATTCATAGTTGTCAAGGATAAATCTACAAAATAAAACTAAAGCAAAGCTTTAAATATTAAATAAATGCATTGTGAGATTTATAGATCAAGAAGCAATCTACGTCAAGAACAAGAAAGACAAGGAGATTGAATGGTGAAATCATGTCTATATAAAGAGACAAGTGATTCATTATGAGATAGGAATTTTGAATAGAGTTCTGGTGAAGATAGAAGTCTTCATGTAGATCTGACCATACAGGTTGAGGAATAGAGCCAATAAATTTTGCAGACACCGAGCAATAGAGAAGTAAGAGCATTCACCAAGAAGAAAGAAGGAAGAAGGGGAGAAAAGGAATTGAAGATAACATTGATCAGAGATTTATTATGAACTAACAATAGATATGAAAATATGAAAAGTAAAGTTTTATTATTGAACAGATCATTTACTATTTCAATTTTACCATTGACTCAGAAATTCTCTTAACCGAGTGCGATTTAACCATCCTTAATGTATTGAGATACTCAAGAGTATCAAAAGGTTTTCATGTTGACAACATAGTGAATTCTAGGTCAAATGATAAAGCGTTAGTTTTGAATCCTCTAACAAGGTTGCACTTAACAGTGTGTTTTTAACCTTTAACAGGGTTGGCTCTTCACCGAGCTCACTTCAGAAGAGTGAAAATTTTAGGTTACCAGTCCCAAGTGGTTTCTCCCTTAACAAGGTTTCCATGTTAAAAATCCATGTTTCAAATGTGTATATGGTTCATTACTTTGATTTTTTTCTTTACACATTACTAAAATAGGATTGGTCGGTAAAAACTAAGTTTAATTACTGCTACTCAGTAAAGGATAGAAAAAGATAAACATTATATTCACCTAGCAGTATATATTTGATAAGATTAATTAAAGGCATACATCTTGTAGGAATGAAAGATAACTAAAGGTATTATATTTATGATATAAGTTTTGGTTGGATTATTGCATTAATTTTTGAAGCCAATGATTCACCCNCCCCCCCCCCCCACTCAGTTATTCTAACAATTGGTATTAGAGATTTGGTGCTTGGAAGAGAGTTTAAAGACTCAAGCAAAATATCACAAGATGAGTAAAAGGGATGTGCCTAAGTTAAACAAAGACAACTTTGCATCATGGCAAATTGGGATAAGACTCCATCTATTAGGTATTGGAAATGATGTCATAGAATACTTGGATACTGAATATGATGCACCAAAAGGACCTCTAACTATTTATCAATTAAGAGACAAACATGAACACAATTGTATGATGATAGAACTTGTTTCTTCACTATCCGATGCTGAATTTGAAAAAGTCAAATCATGCACCACTGCAAAGAAAATGTGGGACAAACTCAAGCTAGTATATGGAGGAGATAAAAATGTGCAAAGAGCTAAAGCTGAAAGCATAAGAGGAAATTTTGTTAATCTAATAATAAAAGGAGAGAACATCACTCAATACAATAGAAGAATCAAAGAAGTTTTCAATTATATCCAAGGAGTAGGAGACGTACTTGAGGAATAAATAGTGGTAAGTAAAATTTTGAGAACCTTACTACCTGTTTATTTTATTAGAGTATCTACAATTCAAGAAATGAGAGTAGTAGAAAATAATAATGTTACTCTAGATAGTTTTATTGGTAGACTTATTTCATTTGAGATGAATAACTATGACAACAGTGTCTTACTAACTATTGAGTCTACATTCAAATCTTCTTTGAAAATAAGAAAATAAAGTCATAAACATACAATGAGAAATGATAGTGAAAGTGATAGTGATGAACAAGAACTTGATGAAATTGAAGCACTAATGGCTAGAAGATTGCAAAGAGGAAAAGGTAGATACAAAGGTAAATTACCATTGGTATGTTTTAATTGCAAATAAATTGGACACTTTGCTGCTAGATTCTCTAACAAAAGAAACAATGACATATCTTATGAAAATAAGTTTGACAGAAGTGATGATCGAGACTACAAAAGCAACCAAAACTCTGACATAAGAGATAACTGAGACTACAAGGACAAAGGCAAGAAGGCTTGTTACCTGGTTGAGAACAAATCTGAAAATAATGACACCAAATCTGATGAAGATATTAAGGTAGTATTTGTTGCTATGAAGGATGACTCAAATGAAGAAGAAAGGTATGTTGAAACTGCACTCATATCTAAGGTTAGTAAAAATGATGTATGGATTATTGATATTTGTTGTACTCACCACATGACTGGAGATAAGGAAAAGTTTGAAACTTCTGAATATTATAATGGTGGATCAGTTAGGATGGGTAATGACTCACCTTGTCCATTTGAAGGAAAAGGAACGATCATGTTGAATAATATGATCAGATGTGAAAATGTATATTGGGTGAAAGGACTTAACTATAATCTATTGAGTGTTTCATAGCTGAATAACGTAGGACACTAGGTTGCATTTGAGAACAAAAAGGCAAAGATCTATAATGAAAATGGAAGGTTGATTGGTACTGGTGAACAAACAAAAGGTAACCTATTCTATCTTGATGATATTAAGACCACTTTTTTATTGGCTAGAAATGAAGAGATTTGGTTATGGCATGAAAGGTTATGTCATGTGAATTTTGACAACATGGTTAGGATAAGCACAAAATAAAAGTAAGAGGCTTACCGAGCATGTAAAAACCCAACCATGTCATGTGTAAGAATTGTCAAAAAGGTAAAATAAAAAATTCTAGTTTCAAGAGAAAAACCTACACATCTAATTCTATTCTAGAGTTAGTCCATACTGACTTATGTGGACCAATGAGAACAAAAACCTATTATGGTGATAGATACTTCATTCTATTTATTGATGATTATTCTAGAATGATGACTATCATGTTCTTAAAAGAAAATTCTGAAGCATTTAAGATGTTCAAATGGTATAAAGATATAGTTGAAAAGCAAAGTGGAAAAGAACTGAAATGTTTAAGATCAGATAGAGGAGGAGAATTTACTTATGATGAATTTACTAACTTTTGTAATGAGCATGGAATTACAAGACAGTTTTCTACACTGAGAACACCACATTAAAATGGGATTGCTAAAAGGAGGAATAGATCAATTGTAGATTGTGCCATAACACTGATGATTGAAAAAGGCATCAAACAAACATTCTAGAGAGAAGCTATAAGAATTGTTGTCTATACATTAAACTGAGTTCAATTGAAGAAAGGTACAAATAAGACACCTTATGAGCTATAGTATGGATACACCCCAAATGTGAGTTACTTTAGAATTTTTGGAATTCAATTTTATATATTGAAAGATGATAGAAATGGGAAGCTTCAATCCCAAAGTGATGAAGGAATATTTCTAGGATATTCTACCAAAAGAAAAGCTTATATATGTCTTAACAAATCTTCTAAAAAAATCATTGAAAGTGCAAATGTTAAAGTGGATGAATTTGTTAATAAAAATGATGAGGAAAGAAGAAAGAAACTAGAAGATTACAATAGATTTAAATATAGTGAAGAACCTGACACTTTGTCTGAGCAATAGTGTAACACTACCGAGTGATAGAACAATGCAATCGAGCATCGGGCTGCCCACACCAAGAATCAAGAAAATGCTCATAATGCCTAATCGAGTGATGATGAAGATCAAAATGAAGGTCAAGATGATGATCAGAATGATGAACATAGATCTTAACCTGTGATTTCTAAGTATGTTAGAAGACACCATCCATAGGACCAGATAATTAGAGACAAAAGAGCTGGAATGAGAACAAGAAGTAAGTCACTAAACACTAGATGTTTGATTTGTGATTTTGAGCCTAAATCTGTTAATACTGAACTTGAGAATCAAGAATGGGTTAGTGCAATGAATAAATAAATTGAGAAGATTGAAAAGAATAGAACATGGACATTAGTACCTAGATCGAGTGACAAAAATGTCATTGGTACCAAATAGATATTCAGAAACAAACTGAATGAGAGTGGATAATTCACAAGAAACAAAGAAAGACTGGTATGCAAAGGGTATATACAAGAAGAAGGTATTGACTATGGAGAAACCTTTTCACCCATTGCTAGAATAGAATGAGTAATAATTCTACTTATGTTTCTTTTAAAGGATTCAAAGTATACCAAATGGATGTCAAATTTGCATTTCTAAATGGAATACTAGAAGGAAGTATACATTGAACAACCAGAAGGGTTTGTTGATCCTAACAAGAGGAACATGATTTGTAGAATAGACAAAGCCTTTTATGGATTAAAACAAGAATCGAGAGCATAGTATGAAAGACTTCACTCTTATCTCATTAGTATTGGATTTGTAAGAGCAAGTGATAATAGTAATCTATATTTGAAAGGAGATACTGATGATAAAATTCTGATTGCTGAGATATTTGTTAATGATATCATATTTGGAGGTAATGATATGATATGCAAATCATTTGCTGATGAAATGAGCAAAGAGTTTGAGATGTCAATGTTTGGAGAGATTAAATTTTTTCTTGGTCTACGGATTCTACAATAGGATGAAGGCATCTACATCACACAATCAAAATATATCAAAGATGTTTTGAAGATATTCAAAATGGAGGAATCCAAACCAGTTGGAACACCTATGGAAACCAGATGAAAATTGACAAAGGAAGACAAGACATGCGAGGTAAATTAGACCTTATACAGATCTATGATTGGCAAAATAATGTATGGTGTACACACTAGACCAGATATAGCACATGCAGTTGGTATAGTTGCATGATTCTCTACTAATCCCAAGGAATCACACATGACTGCTATCAAAAGAATTCTGAGATATCTAAAGAATACCGAAGACTATGGTCTGCAGTATAATAAAGAAGGCAAATTTGAGCTAAAATTTTATACTGATGCTGATTGGGCTGGAAACATAGATGATAGAAAGAGCACAACAAGAGGAGCATTCTTTATGGGTGATAGACTTGTCACATGGATAAGTAAAAGAAAGGATGCATATCACAATCAACTGCAGAAGTAGAATATGTGGTTGCTGCTACAAATTGCTCTAAAATTGCATGGATCAAACAATTGCTAAAAGGTATGAATATGGAAATTAATGAAACATTAATTATCTATTGTGATAATACAAGTGCTATCAACATATCAAAGAACCTTGTGATGCATGCTAAAAAAAGCACATAGCTATTAAGTATCATGACTTGAGGGAACAAGTACAGGAGAAAGAAGTGATACTGGAATATGTACAATCCAAAGAACAATTAGCAGACATATTCACAAAGCTATTGCCAAAAGATACATTTGAAGACTAGGGGTTCGACCCTTGTCTACTGGTCACTAAGATGACTTGAAGGTTGCATCAGCCTACACATAATCAAAAAATCAATCATGTTGATGCAAGAAAATATATGGACTGTAATGACACATCAGTACAAGAGGGTACTTATCCGAAACACACCAGAGATATTGTTGGCTACTATAGAGCTGTATTGCTGATGGAAAGGAGATTCATTGATATATTTTTGGTTGGAATTGTTGTCAAAGGGACAGAGATATCCAATAAATAAATATCCATCATGATCATACAAAGGGAGAGAAAGATTCAAAGAAATATCCATCCAAGGGAGATAATTGGAGAAAATTTAACACTGCATATCTATCCAGAAAAGGGAGAAGAGATTCTACAACAAAGGGAGAGACAGAAGAAGAAGATAGAATTGCTACACCTATCCATTGAAGGGAATGAAGAAAGCACTCTACAAGAATCAAATCTAAGCTAGAAGAGCTTACCGAGAGTTAGATATTTGAATTGGTTATAAAACAATAAGTTTGGTATGTTATGGATTTTTTTACATTACATATTTAATATTGCTTTGATAGTATGTTGCCATCAATGCCAAAGGGAGAGATTGATGAACTATAACTGATTGAATGTTTGAATGTGTTGATAAGTTGATGATCATCAAGCTACAGAAAGTAAATGCAAGACATTTAATCAGTTAATGTATTGTATTATCATTGATGTCAACTTGATATAATCTAATTGGTCATATACATATTTTCATAGACTTCAAGAAACCAAAGAGATAAATTTTATGTTATCAATAAACATAAAAAACCAATGTACACCGAGTGATAGTAAACATCGACGGACAGTGCACATCGACGGATAGAGAACCCCAAGAAGTCACAGTGTATACCAAGCACCACAACACCGAGCATAACTGAAGTGGTTACCAAGAAGAATTGAATTTTATTCCCTGGGACAACTAGATTCAATGACTGAGAAAACTAAGAGTTAATGACTGAAATCAACTAGAGTTAGAAAATGATAAAACACTTAGCTGGAAGGAGCTATAGTTAGAGTTAACTGATTGATTGTTTTATTTCCATCGACCAGTTGAACTAAGGATAAGAAGAAGATTTAAATCTAGTTTTATTCATAGTTGTCAAGGATAAATCTATAGAATAAAACTAAAGAAAAGCTTTAAAGATTAAAGCAATGCATGGCGAGATTTGTGGATCAAGAAGCAATATACATCAAGAACAAGAAAGACAAGGAGATTGAATAGTGAAATTATATCTATATAAAGAGAAAATTAATTCATTATGAGAGAGGAATGTTGAATAGAATTATTGTGAAGATAGAATTCTTCATGCATATCTGATCATACAGGCTAAGGAACAGAGCCAAGAAATTATACAGATATCGAGAAATAGAGAAGAAAGAGAATTAATTGAGTAGAAAGAAGGAAGAAGGGGAGAAAAGGAACTGAAGAGAAAATTTATTAGAGAGGTATTGTGGACTAACAATAGATCTGAAAATCTGCAAAGTAAAGTTTTATTATTGAACGGATCATTTACTGTTTCAGTTTAACCATTGATTCATAAAATCTCTTAACCGAGTGGTATTTAACCATCCTTAATGTATTGAGATACTCAAGAGTATCAAAAGGTTTTCATATTGACAACATAGTGAATGCTAGGTGAAATGATAAATTTTTAGTTTTTAATAACCTTTAACAGGGTTGGCTCTTCACCGAGCTCACTTCAGAAGAGTAAAAAATTTGGGTTATCTATCCCAAGTGGTTTTTCCCTTAATAGGGTTTCCATGTTAAAAATCCATGTGTCAAATGTGTATATGGTTCATTACTTTAATGTTTTTCTTTACACATTACAAAAATAGGATTGGTTGGTAAACACTAAGTTTAATTACTGCTACTCGGTAAAGGTTAGAAAAAGATAAACAGTATATTCACCGAGTAGTGTATATTTTATAAGATTACTTAAAGGCATACATCTTGTAGGAATGAAAATAACTGAAGGTATTATTTATGATATAATTTTTGGTTGAATTATTGGATTAATTTTTGAAGCCACTGATTCACCCCCCCTTCAGTTATTCTAATAGTTTCTTAGGATAATCACTCGATATTGTCACTTCTTCATCAGATTCATGATACTCATACAAGTCTAAAATGTTGAATATAGTTGATATATCCATTTCATTGGGTAGTTCTACTTCATAAGCATTTCCACTGTCAAACATTCTCAATGTCTTGCAATGACCAAATTTCTTCATCTTCAATTTATCATATGTTCCAATAGGAAATCTTCATTTCTTCAAATGAACCATAACTGCATCACCAACTTCAAAAGTTGTATGTCTTCTTGATCTATCTACACTATCCTTGTATTTTAGATTAATCTACTCCAACTTATGTTTCACTTCCTTGTGCAATGTCTTTATAAACTCTAAAAATATTTCTCCTTCATCACTCCTCTTTTCTTCTCTAAAAATATCTCTCAAGTCTAATATACCTCTTGGTTGTGTGCCATGAACACTCTCAAAAGGTGTCTTTCTAGTACTTCTATTCACTAAACTATTATATGCAAACTATGCTTCTACTAACATCAAATCCTAATTACTCGGTGTGTTTCTAGCTAAGCATCTAAACAAGTTACCCAAAATTTGGTTTACAACCTATGTTTGTCCATCAGTCTATGGATGAAATGTAGAACTATACTTCGACTCAGTGTCCAACCTCATCCAAAGTGTTTTCCAAAAATAGCTAAGAAACTTACTATCTCGGTTAGAGATGATACTCCTCAGTAATCCCTGCAATCTAAAAATCTCCTTGAAGAAAATATCTGTTATATGCACTGCATCTGATTTTTTTTCTACATGGTATGAAACGTGTCATTTTGGAAAATCTATCCACGACAATAAATAGGGAATCATTACCTCTTACTATCCTTGGTAAGCCAAGAACAAAATACATGTTGATATCACTCCAAGGTTTCTCCAGAGAAGAAATCGGTGTATACAATCCAGTATTATGACTTACTCCTTTTGCAACTTGACAAACTCTACAACTTTTCACAAAGTTTTGAACATATTTATACAACTGAGGCCAAAAATACCTTTCCTTAAGTAAACTCAATGTCTTATCAATTCCAAAATGTCTAGCCAATACACTACTATGTTTTTCCTTTATCAAATTGATTCTCATTGATCCTCTCAGTATACATAACTGAATACCTTTGAACAACATATCTTCTTGAATGAAATAGTCTTCATACTTACTCAGTTGATTTGGAATAGGTTCTCTGCACACTCTCCATGGATCATAAAAATTAGGGTCATTTTCATACAAGTTCTTCATATCATCAAAACCAAGAACCTCAATTCTCATTCCAGTCAACAAGATCTTCTACTGAGTGCATCAACAACTCAGTTAGAAACTCCACACTTGTGCTTTATCACAAATGTGAAATTCTAAAAATACTCTACCCATTTCATATGTCTCTGATTCAACTTATTCTGACTACCCAAATACTATAAAGCCTTATGATCAGTAAATAAAACAAATTCACTTGGCATCAAATAATGTCTCCATTTCTTCAAAGCTTGAACAATAGCATAGAATTCTTGATCATAAACAACATATTTCCTTTTAGCATCATTCAAATTTTCACAAAAGAAAGCAACAGGTTTACCTTCTGGACTCAACACAACTCCTATTGCACTTCCACTTGCATCACATTCAACTTGAAATACCTCATTGAAATCAAGTAAGGCTAAGACAGCTAATTCAACAACCTTTTTCTTCAAAGCCTCAAAACTTTTATCAGCTCCACATGTCCATTTTAATTCTCTTTTATCTCCTCTCATTGTCTCGGTCATAGCATTACAAATAGAACTGAAATTTGTGATAAATTTATTGTAAAAAATTGTCAATCCATGAAATTATCTTACCTCACTGACATTCTCAAGTGTAGGCCAAAGTATAGCTTCAACTTTCTCAGGATCCATCTTCAAACCATCACCTGAAATCATAAAACCTTAAATAAAAAAGTTATTCTTTCATGAAGGAACACTTTTTCAAATTTATCAGCAACTTTTCCTCTTTCAATCTCTACAACACTTGTCTTATATGCATCAAATTCTCTTCTCTAGTCTTACTAAATATTAGAATATCATCCAAGTATACAATCACACATTTATTCAATAATTTCTTCAAAACTTCATTCATTAGCCTCAAAAATGTACTTAGTGCATTAGTTAAACCAAAGGGCATAACCAACCACTCCTACAAACCTTCCTTTTTCTTAAAATTAGTCTTCCATTCATCACCTTCTCTGGTTCTGATCTGATGATATTCACTCTTCAATAAATTTTGGTAAAATATTTTTCTCCACTCAAACAATCCATTATATCATCCATCCTCGGTATAGGAAATCTATAATTAACTTTTATCTTGTTGATTGCTCTTAAATCAGTACACATTTTCCATTCTCCATTCTTCTTAGGTGCTAACACTACTGGTAATGCACATGCACTCAAAATTTCTCTGATCAAACCCTTTTTCAAAAAATCATGAACTTGTCGGTTGAGTTCCTCATTCTCGGTCGGTGTGAACCGGTATGGTGCCTTGTTTGGAAAACTAGCTCCAGGAATTAGATCCATATAGTGACTAATATCTCTCATTGGTGGAAAACCATCAGGTACATTATTTGAAATGATCTCCTTGTACTCGATGAGAAATTTCTCAACTTATTCAGGAACTTTATCTTCTGTGTTCTTACTTGGTTTGTTAGAAAGCAAAGCACAACAAATATCATTCCTTTTAAAATCCTTAACAAACTGTCTACCTTCCATCAAACAAACTTTCACAGATGTACATTTCTCACCAACAAATTCTTCAACCAAAGGTAACAATATTTTATTTTTACCATCAACCCAAATAGTATATTTTGTAGGACCCCTCCATTTTCCTCATCTTGGTAAGAATGCTCTAGTAAGCACTACTGTTATTTCTTGCAAAACTTTCCGTAGATTTTATGTGAAGTTATTAGATATAGTTTCGAAGTAATATTACCTTTAGTTAACTATTGTGGTATTAGAACATGAAGGTGTAAAACTATGCTTACATGATAGAATTAATATTACTCTAAGATGCTTGGAAATTCCATCAGAAATTATAATAAGGAGCTTATATGGATTAAAATATTGCCTTAATGAATAATTATGGTTAAGCTAGGAAATGATGTACAAATGAAACTCTTATTTCACTTTCATATAATTTCGGATTTAATAGTTAATTCAATTTGTTCAAAGTTTATTTTTGTAGAATTGGAACATCGTGACAAATCAGATTAGACAATTAACTACTATGAACTAGAGGTGAAACTGTAATGAATGGTTAGGTTACTTAATCTTGAGTTAAAATGAGAAGTTTGATATAGCATTGATAACTATTTTACCATAGTC
>MU220603.1:51495-78672 GCA_018584345.1 Thuja plicata | reverse complement strand
GTTTGCAGTCTCTGGCCTATCGGCCGCCATAGCTGATTCTCTTCTGTTTCTATCTTCTGTCTTCTTTCTTGTAGCAGTGTTTGCATGCAGGTTTCTTGGGAAGATTTGATGGTTATCAAATCCTACATGGTATCAGAGTTGATCTGCTATTCGCTGTTCCTGTTTTATTGAAGCACAGAGGGTTTCAGAAGCTTTTTCGGCTTCTTTTAGTGGTTCTGGGGGGTCTCTGGTTTTGGAGGCATTTTGGGCCCAAACGGACACTTCCATTACGTCCAGAAGGCCCAAAAACCCCAAAATCTATATAAAGCTTGTCCGATTTGGACACCGGGGCTTCTGGGGAATTTTTTTGGCCTCCTAAGGGCCGTACGGACATGGGTTTCGAGAAAAAAAATTAAAAAAATCTTATTTTATTAAGGTTTTTGGTGTTTAAAAAAAACGCAAACAGTGCAAATAGGATCCCGCCGCCGCCTCACCGCCGCAGGGCCGCCCGCGTGCCCCCGCCGCCCCTGCACTCCTGCCACCCATGGTGGGTCCCCTCGACGTGGCTCCCGCCGCCCGCCATCTCCTCTATGCTCACGTCCGCCGCTCCGCGGCTCTCTGCAGGCGGCCCACCCTCAACGCCCCACTCCACCGGCGGCCTCCGCTCCGCCCGGTGGCGGGTTCTGTGCCAGCCCCCGAGGGATTATTTGTCTCTGTGGATGATCATATGTGGACTCAGAGGCTGCGGCCCAGCCCCCGGCGCGCGCCATGCGCCCAGGGGCCAATTTTTTTTAGCCCCCGGGGCTTAAAACCAACCTTTTTTGGTTTTCTGGGGGTACCTGGGATTTTTTCGCTCTATAGGGAGCATACGGGGGTCTTTTTCTGACTTCCATATACCGTCAAAAATCTCTTTTCGAGCTCTTTCTGACTATAGTGATTAGGAATTTTGGGTCTACTTTTTCAATAGCGTTTTTTGCTGTTGAAGTCTGATATTTTGTTTTGCCTTCCGGGAGTCATATCTGGCTCATCCGGACTCCTTTTTTGGCAAATGAGATATCGTCGGAAAGTTGGTTCTATGTGCTATTCAGTGGCAGAGGTTATTTTTCCAGATTCTGCTCTGAGTTTTCACTCATCCATGTTTGGAAGTTTATGCCCTCTGGTGGAGTGCTTGGTTCTACAGGTCCTGGGATCTCTTCTTCTGAGTTCATAGCTCACTCTTCTTTCTAACTCCTAAGCTTACATGCTCCTTCTATTGCATCATTGTTCTATAAATGCACTGAGATAAAGTGCCATCTTCTGCATTCTTGGATCTTGCACACCTGGTTCAGTTTTAGTACTCGCACTGTGTTATAAAGTGCCATGGGGGGTTATGATGTTTATGCCGCTTTAGGTGCATCCACCTTTGTCAAGTGAGTGTACCTTCCATGATATTAGCCCATGTAGTGTGTCTGTGACACCTCCCTTTATCCTGTGTGTGTGCTTCTGTTGCACTGTTGGTGTTCCTGGTTCTTCTTCTGCAGCTGTTTCTGGTACTGCATTTCAGTGTTCATGTCACCTCTCCCAGTTCAGCATTATGGGGGGTTCACCTTTTGGTTCTATTGCTTCCTGCTTTGATTGATCAGCTCTTTAGACACTTGTCTTCTCTACCTGGTCATGCACTTCAGTGGGGGTTCCAGCAGTATCTTCTGACAGAGTTTTCAGACATGCTTCGGAGATGCTTCTTGCTCTTTTCTTGTTCCTTTCTCTGGGACACCTTTTTCTCTAGATTGAAGGTTTTCTTCATCTAGTTTTCTTTATGTTTTGGGTACCTGATCAGGCCTAGTTTCCAGGACCCTTCTTTCCTGCTTTCTGTAGTAGTTTCCTAGGTTTGGCTTCTCCCTAAGCTTATCTTAAGGGGGGTGTTAGAGTAATAGTCTATCAGGTTACTAATTTAAATCATTATGATCTAATTAGTAACTTACCTATTCACTCTAGTTTGCTTCAGCTAACCTTAGGCAATTTCTATTTCTCTATAGTTTCCCTTTTAGGGTTTCGGTATCCTTTATAAGGATTCACCGCTTTGTATTTCATAAGGAGATTGTATTTCATTTTCATTGTTGAATATAGAAGATCATTTCTGTCAACATGTGTTTGCAGTCTCTGGCCTATCGGCCGCCATAGCTGATTCTCTTCTGTTTCTATCTTCTGTCTTCTTTCTTGTAGCAGTGTTTGCATGCAGGTTTCTTGGGAAGATTTGATGGTTATCAAATCCTACAGGTATGTGCACCTCCACCTCCATTAAATGGATTTTTATGCATTTTATGAGTTCATATGAGTAGGTAGGTATTTCAGTTTGTATATGTGTGTTGTGAGTTGTTTTCAAGCTTTATGTAAATCCTTGAGTTCATTTATGAGAGTATTGTGTGGGCAAAGAGTTTTTGAATCTCTTATGTTGTAGTGATAAATGTGTATGTTATGTGAGCTAGTGATGAGACATGGTTGTCTTTTCTTGTAGTTCTTTATTTTTGTTCCTTCTTGTAGAGAGGGTCTTTTTGGATCCTTGTTTGTGAATGGCCATGTAAGAAAAGTTTTTGTTGTAAATCCTTGTGTGAAGGCAAGAATGAAGTCTATGTTGTGTTCTTGAAGTAATGTGATGTGTGCAATATTTGAGGATTTTATGGGTGTTCTCTATTGGCTTGTTTTCCCCTTTCTCGGGGGTTGGCTAGGACCTATGAGGTCTCATGATGCCATATGGTAGGGAGGAGAGTATTCCATGGAAGTGTTGTTATGTTTACTTGCAGGTTTTTCAAGATATCTTGGTTGGACCAGGCCAGGGCTATGTAAGAATGTAGTGTTTGTGAATTCCCTTAATGTGGTTTTGGGTGCAAAGTGCACCTTGTAAAAATGTAATATTAGTCTCTGTCTCCTCTATTTCTTCTTGTAAGACCTTGTAAGATAGAGTCTCCTTGTAAATTTTTGTTGTGTGTGTAAGAAGTAACATGCTTCCAAGTTGTTATAAAAACAAAAAAAAAAGAAATGCTTAGTGATGTATCTCTTTGATTGTAACTGTAAATTGCAGAAAGAGTAATGTTCATTGTTTATTTATCTGCTTGTGATAATATATCCATACTAGTGCTTTTACTACTATTGTAAAATGTGTTTAGAAGAATTCTTAGTAAGCTATACCCTTTTCACAGATATATATATATGTTAATACTTTAAAAAAAAAAAAAAAAAAAATTAGTTGTGTTCTTGCCTATGGAAATCTGGGCATGAAATATTTGTTCACTCTTCCCTCATGTATAGCATTTCTATCATATTGCATAATATCACACAACACCTTATCATAATACTTTCCAATCTTTAGATTCACAAAACATTGTTCACTCATCATTAATGTATGCTCATCCTTGATCCATGAAATTGGATAGGGCTTCAGGTGCTTCATTCTTTCCAACTGCAACTTTGTGACCGTCTCCTCTAATTCCAAATTTTTTGAGCTTTCACCATCAACAATTACCTTTCAAAATTTGTCTGCAACTCTACATCTAGTCTTGAACAAACTTTTCCTTACAAGATCTTGCTTATTATTCTCACTCCATAATATTCTTCTGACCATTAGGTGTCCTTTCTTCTCAGGTTCATTTGATGAGTCTTCTGGCACCAAAGTATTACTGCTACTACAGACTTTATTGCTTGCATGTATACACTCAAAAGATCTATGTCATTCTTCACCATAATTATAACATGGTGCAGGAGCATCCTAAGGAATTTGGCAATCCTATGTCACCAAAAACATGTTTTAGTTTGGTTTTGTTTGGGTTCCTAGGAGCAAGGTAATATTCTCAGTAAATTCATGGGAGGTTGGAGTGTTTGGTTACTTTGGCTCGGTCTCGATGACTGGTTTCTCACTGGTGTTACAGAGTGTTGTTTTGTGTTGTTTTTTTCGGTTGGCTCGGTGGCTTCACCAATTGGTTTCTTGGGCTCAGTTGTGCCTATCATTGAGTAGTCTATTTTTGATATTGTGGATCACCGACGGGGTTTATGATATCTATATGGGTTGGCCAACTAGTGCATTTAATTTGGGTTTGCATGCTAGATTTTTGAGGATCTATATCTTGTTTAGTTCACTCTCCTATGTGGATTTGATGACCATTGGAGGCCGACTGATGGATAACACGTTGGTTGTGTATTCTTGATGTCGACTTGTGTTTATTATTTTATTTCAATTGTAATATCAACTTGTGGCAAGATTGTATAAAAGAGAGTATGGGTTGATGTTTTGAGGGATCATAGTGAGAGGAGGGTGGATAGTAAGCTATAAGCAGAAGAAATGAAGGATGATGCAGATAGTTTTAAGTGGGTAGATAGAAATTGGCAGATTTCTTGGAGGCTTGTGAGCATAAGTTCAAATCTAGTTTCTTCCACTTAGCTATAGGGTAGGCTGGTAATTTTGGATCCTGCGAGATCTTGTTGAGTTATTTTTGTCTTTGGCCGCAACCAGGAAAGCCTTACATCCTGACATGTTGCATGTAATTGAATCTAAAAATAAATATGAATTGATATAAGTTGCTATATCTATGTTTTGAGTTTCTGTTGTTTCCTTGTTGTTGGCTGTAAGTTTGGATAGTCCTTTAATGGATCCTCCGAGCTTGATTGTATCATAAAAAATTCCTTGGAACTCTCTTCTTCTATAACCACCGCAGTAGGAATTACCTCTACCTCTTAATGAATTTCCACCTTTCCACTCAGTCTTACCCTTGTCTTGTTGTGTGTCTTTATTTGTCTTGTCTTGTTCAAATCTACTATTTTCACCATAAGATCTACCTCTTCCTCTAGGGAATCTACTTTCTCTTCCTCTTTGCCTTTGCTCATATATTTTTTTCAATTTCTCATCATCTTTCAAGGAAACTGATATGCCTCTTCAATACTTTATATCTTTACCAAGCTGATCTCATCTTCTATAGAAATTCTTAATCCAGTCAGATATCTTTCTATTCTTTCCACCTCATCTTCAGCATGTCCAGATCTGATGTCCAATTTGTAAAATTCCTTGGTGTAATATTTTACCAAGCTATTTTTTTTTCAAACTTTACATTCTCCTAACTAGGTTAATCTGGTAATCACAAGGTAGAAACTTGCCTTTCAACTTGATTATCATCGTATCCCATACCTTGATCTTGTCTTGACCCTTCTTCTTTTGATCCAATTTCAGATGCTCCAACCACAAGGATGCATGGCCTTTAAAATTTTTACTTGCAATATTCACCTTTTTCTCCTCTGATACATTCTCATACTCAAAATATTTTTCTATCTTGGTTCTCTAGTCTATCAACTCATCAGAATCTAACTTTCCAATATACTCAGGAGGATTAAACTGAGGTGTGGACTTCAAATTTGTCGATCATTGTAGGAATCTCTCCTCTTCCTGATCCATCATAGTTGTAGGTTTGGCTTCTCCTTGCACTTCTTCAACTTCATCATCACTAACATCCTCAAGATGTCTTCCTTGGTGTTGAGTTGTCTCAACAGCTTCCAATCTTGCAATAATCTATCTTAGCATATTAGCTAGACATAGATCTTCATTTCCTCTCCCATGAACCATCTTTAAATCCTCTACATTTGTAGGTCAGATTGCAATATGCTACCCTACAAAAAATATCACTAGGGTTCACAAGAAGGAGGGTAAGGGTAACCAAGACCCAAGGCACTCCCAGCTACTTGTGCAGGAGCACCTGGGCTAATCCCTATTTTAAAATTTTGATGTGGCTTGTACTGACCTTAGCCAAGTCAATAATTTTTATTTTAGGCCTTAGGAGGTCTTGTAAGTTTTTCCCTAGATGTATTTGACTAGGATCAATTCAACCTAGTGGTTTAATGTTTTGAGTGTGTTTAGTGGTTTTTTAGCCAAAATAGGAATTTGGGGTCTAAAATCCTAGAAGGCTTAGAAAGGCTTATTTTTGGGCCTAATATGTCCCCTATGATGTTTTTAAATCATTTTTTATAGGTTAGAGGTCATAGAATTAAGTTAGATGCAAAAATCAAAAAGTTGTCAAAATATTGCATGACAACATTTGCAACTTTTGAAAGTTGCATGACAACATTTGTAGTATTGGATTCATTTTGATGTGGGATGATGGGTAGTGTTAGAATTCATCAAATTTATAAGCCAAGATCACCTGAAACATAATAACCTATCACAAAGCAAAGAATGGAAACACAACTCATAATGTCCAAGAAATATGAAATATCATTGAGAGAAGGAATTGAGAGAATTCCCGAGAGTGATTCAATAATTATAAAGAATTAGATACTTACAAAATGATCAATCCTTATAAATGAGATCAAAACCCTAAGATGGGTGAAGAAACCAAGGTTGGGTGAAGAAACCAAGGTTGCATGAATAATTAATAAAAGAATCAATTATTGCATGCCTAAAGTTTAGCTTAAGTGAAATAGAGATAAAAGGGACTTAATAATTAAATAAAATAATGATTTAATTAATAAGTGAAAGGTGAATTAATAATTAAATCAATAATTATTTAATTAATAAGTGAAAATACCCTTTTAACTCTAACACCCCCCTTTAAGATAAACTTAGGGAGAAGCTAAAAACCTAGAAACAACTGCAGAAAGCAGGAAAGATGGGTCCCAACAACATGGCCTGATGAGGTACCCAAGTATAAAAAATATCTGTAAAGAGGAGAAAAGGAGACAAACCAATGGGAAAAACCCCTCTCCAAAAAGAGATGAAGCCTAGTGAAGGACTGAAGAAGCCTCCAAACTAGAGAATGTCCCAGAAAATAGGAACAAAGAAAGAACATATAGAACATCTCTGATGCATGAAACTGCAAACACTATCAAAGAACTACTCTGTATGAGTGCCCTCAAATGGAACTACTTGAATCAGGATGGAAAATAAGGCAAACATCAAAATTCAAAGATACAGATGACAAAAACGCCAAGTCGAAAGCCTCCAAAATAGGAACGAAAGAAGAGTGTCCATATGGTAAATGATCCATCTCACCGAAACGCATAGGTACCAACCACTGCATCTGCCTAGTATATAGGAACAAAAACTAAAAACATAGCTCACTCCATCAAACCAAGGAAGAATTAGAACCAACAATAGATACCCCTCATAATGCTAATATGAAGAGGTATAACAGATACATTGAGAGATTGCCAAGAATAACAGCTTGATGAAGAACGTACAAGCACCAATAAAGTATGTGTCAAGGATGATCAATCATAGACACACATGAGGCTAATGTCATGGAAGGAAAAATCACTTGACAAAGGTTCAGCAACCCCCCCATGGCACTTTATAATATAGTGCAAGTACAATCAGGCACAAAATGTGCAAAATCCCAAACATGCATGATGACACTTAATCTCAGTGTGTTTGTAATAAAGCTACATAAAAAGATGTATACAATATCCAGGAATGAATGAAAGAAAAAGAAACATATGTAACTACTCTCAAGGAGGCATCCCATGCATAGAAAATGATCCTAGGACCTGAAACATCCAAGATATCCACCAGATTGCAAAAATGCAAACAACTAAATAAAAACTACCTTGAGCAAATTTTGGGTGTGAGACTCATACAAGAAGAAGGAGAACAGAACCAGCTTTTTGACGCCATGCGAAAGTCAAAAAATGGATTATGGATGAACAAGGTATGGCTCCCAGAGTGCAAAAAATAACCCTGACTTTGACTGGTAAAAAACCCTACAAGATGACAAAATCAGAAAATCTAACTTCTAGAAAAGCATCCGTCTCAGAAAGAGATTTTTGACGATATAAGGAAGTCAAAAATCAGCCTTTTTTTGCTCAAGATAAAGAGAAAAAACCACGGGGTGCTCATTATGGAAAAAAATAGAAAATAGAATGACGGTTTAGTGGCCGTCAAATTTAACCTCAATGTCAGACCTGCAACCACTGACATCAGCGGCAAGGAAATCGAGGCAGTACAGAAATCAAGGCAACATGGAAATTGAGGCATAATAGAAATTGAGGTAGCATGGAAAATGAGGTGGCACTGAAATCAAGACTATGCAGAAATCAAGGCAACACAGAAATCAAGAATATTTTTGCCTTGTAAAGCATGCCAAGGGTTGTTAATGCAAAAATAGTGCCCAAATTTCAACTGTGTCCAAATAGGATGTTCGTTATATGAAAATTGGGTTTCTTGGGCCTTTTGAGCACATATGTGATGTCTTTTTGTGCTCAAAGTGCTCCAAATAAAAAATCCCCTCCATATCCAAAGAAGAACCTCAAAAAAATTGAAACCCTCGGTGCTCCAGAAAATCTTCAAAAAACCTAAGAACGGGCTGCTCCAGCAAGGCTCTGATACCATGTTAGAATTCATCAAATTCATAATCCAAGATCACCTACAACATAATAACTTGTCACAAAGAAAATAATGGAGACACAACTCATGATGTCCAAGAAATATGAAATATCATTGAGAGAAGGAATTGAGAGAATTCCCGAGAGTGATTCAATAATTACAAAGAATTAGATACTTACAAAATGATCAATCCTTATAAAGGAGATCAAAACCCTAATATGGGTGAATAAACCAAGGTTGCATGAATAATTAATAAAAGAATCAATTATTGCATGCCTAAAGTTTAGCTTAAGTGAAATAGAGATAAAAGGGACTTAATAATTAAATCAAATAGTGATTTAATTAATAAGTGAAAGGTGACTAATATTTAAATCAATAATGATTTAATTAATGAGTGAAAATACCCTTTTAACTCTAACAGGTAGTTGGTGTAACTACCTATAATCATGGGAAAATCATATTTAGACACAAAGGATCCCATTTCTCGAGGTGTGATGATGTAATGTGAGATTTTGAATTGCAAAGATAGCTCTATTCTCTGAATTGTGTTGACAGTCAACTACTTATGTGTATGAGTGTTGGTAGATGGATTGAATAGTATGATCTAGTGTTACATTATTTTATTAAAGGTATTTTTAAGCATCTATTATTTACATTTCAAGTTTCTATGAGTTCATTAGATTAGGTTTGTAAATTTTTTTGTAAGTTACATAGTTGTTGTTGTTGACAGGGTAGATTTGAGCAAAATGAATCCCCCATAGAATCCAATCATGCATTTCATCATGGTCTAGGTGAATATGGTAGGGGAGCCTCTTTATAGTGTAGATATTAATGTAGGAGTCTAGGAGAGCAAGGTAGCTATTTTTAAAGGCAAGCCTTAGGCGATTCCTATGCACCTGGTTAGGTGTTTACCAGAGATTTAATGGAGTTTGATTATAGCAGAATGATTGGGAGAATGGAACCAAGCATGGTTTCCAAAGAATAGAGGCCCTACAAATACATCATAGAAATATTAGGCATTGACCAATCCAGTAAGATACATTTCTAAGTAGAAATCATCAGACTACACAAAAATAGCCCTATTAGCCCTTAGTTCTAGGGACCCATTGTACGGAGACCCTAGAACACTAACACCACCAAAATATTTAATGTCTTGAAAAAGGGTGTCAAAATACACAATTTTTGTTTGGGGTTATTTGGGAAAATTTTGAAAGAAGTGTGAAAAACTCACTAATTAGGGCTAATTGACCTATTAGGCCTAAAAGGCCAAATCCATTGATTGTCTTGAGATTTTTTGGGAAAGTAATGATTCCCTAACCAAATGGGATCGTATGGAGTAAGAGAATATTTCCAAACATGGATTACACCCCTTGCATACACTTGTGAAGTAGTGGAGCCAAAAATGCACTTGGAGTCTTCCAAGAAGGAGTAAGGGATTGAAAAGCACTTTGTTGATAGATACCCAAAGGTGAAGCACAAAGGTTACCAACTCATAGAGTGGTATTGGAGAAGTCCTAAGATAATTAAGAAATGGATTGAAAGATCCTAGAAGAGAGGGTAGGATCTTGTGAAGGCTAGGAACAGGGAGATTCCTAGATAAGCTTGTGCAAGCACACCTTGAGTGTAGCTATCAGATTGGTATTTGAAAAAGTTAAGATTTGGCTTGTGGTTAATGTTTCAACCATAAAAATCAGTAGGAGAGTCTACAATGGTGAAAAATGAAGAGCTTGCAAAGAAAGTGGATGAGAAAGAAGAAGAGAATATATTTCTAAGAGAGAGATTGGCAAAATTGGAACACAAGGTGGACCAAGTGGAAGAAAAGACTTAGGAAGTAAAAGACAAGGTTGAAGGAAAGAGTAAAGAGATAGCCTTAGATGATGAAATCCCTGAAGCTGACCCTATCTCACCAAAGAAACCTTCTTGAAAGAATTAAAATACTTAATTGGAAAGGCATTGGAAAGAGTTCCTATCTTTAGTGGAAATATGGAACCAGAGGTAGTCCTTGACTGGATTGAAGGACTTGAGAATCACTTTGAATGTGATGGCATAACTAAAGATCAGAAGGTAAAAGTGGCAAAGGCCAGCCAGACATAGATGGTCTGCACTCACTTGGTGGAAATTTATCCAAGATGAGAGGGAGAAATAAGGAAATAAACCCATATCCACTTGGAAATCTATGGTAACCAAAATCAGAGAAGCATATGTACCTGAAGATTATGAAATTAAGTTACATAAAAGGAGACAAAGTCTTAGAAAAAAAGACTTGGATGTTAACTCTTACACTGAAGAGTTTTAATGGCTATGCATGAGGTCAAGAATTGTAGAAGAGGAAAGTTTCAAGGTATCCAAATACCTTAATGGTCTAAAATGTACTATCTGAGATGAATTGAGTCTACTTACTCCTACCACTATTCAGAGATGCCACCAACTTGCAAAAAAAGGTGGAAGAGAAATTGAGAAACAAACAAGACTCAAACAATACAAGAGGCAGAGGTAAAGGAAGAGATGGAAGAGGTCATAGGAGTGGATATGGTGGTATAAGTTAAAAATCCAAGACTCGAGGAGAGAGCAAGCTGACTGAATAGCAAGAGGGAAGTTCAAGCATAGGAAGCTTCAATAGAGGAAGAGGCTCTAATACTATTTGGAGAGGAAGAGGCAATAGCCAAGGAAGAGGTTCCTACTTTACTACTATAAAATGCTATCACTTCAACCAAATGGGACATCCTGCCTATAGGTGTCCATAGAAAGACTCTACTTCTCAAGGAAGAGACAAGAGAGTAAAATTTTTGCAAGAGGATTCTAGTGGTGTAAATAAAAACCCTGAAGTACCCTTAGAATCAGAGGAAGGAGAATATCTGATGATAAGGATAACATTGATCAAAGAGCTAGTAAGAGAGGAGCCAATCCAGAGAAGAGCACTATTCAGATTGAAGTGAAAAATGATGGGTAAAGTTTGTAGAGTCATCATAAACTCAGGTTCTACTGACAACATTGTCTCAGAGGAGGCAGTTGACAAACTAAAGATGAAGAGAATTCCACATAGTAACCCATACAAGGTTACTTGGTTAAACAAAGGACAACATGTCCTTGTGAATGAAAAATAATGGGTGGACTTCTCTATTGGAAGATACAAAGACAAGGTATTGTGTTACATCCTACCTATGGATGCATGTCACCTTTTACTTGGAAGGCCATGGAAATTTGATAGACAATCCATGCATGATGGGTCAAAGAATGCATATTCATTCAAGAAATATGGTGTGACTTTCCAAATCTAGTCACTGTTGGAAGAAGGAGAAGTGAAAGCCTCAAGCCCTAATGTCATATTGGTGAGTGAAAAGGAGTTCCTAGAAGCTCTATAAGAAGGAGAGGGAGTAGCATATGCTTTGGTTTTGAAGCCAAAGGAAGAAGAAGCAGAAAAGACAGTCAAGAAGACAAATATTCCTCAAGAAGTACAAGAGTTTCTTAAGGAATACAAAGACATTGTCAGTGAAAGAAAACCAGCAAGCCTACCCCCTAAGAGAGATATTATTCACCAATTTGACTTTATCCTAGGAGCTACCCTTCCTAACAAGGTTGCTTATAAGATTACCCCTCAAAAAAATGAGGAAATTACCAAACAAATCCAAGGGCTCCTAAACCAAGGCCTCATTAGGAAAAGTATAAGCCCATGTGCCATACCCGGTATCCTAGCACCTAAAAAGGGAGGAACTTGGAGGCTATGCACTAATTCCAGATCCATTAACCAAATCAAAATTAGATATAGGTTTCCTATTCCTAGGATAGAAGACCTAATGGACTATTTAGGAGGAGCAAATTACTTTACCAAGATTGACCTAAAGAGTGGTTATCATCAAATTAGGTTCAATGAGGGAGATGAATGGAAGATTGCCTTCAAAACCATAGAAGGTTTGTATGAATGGCTTGTGATGCCATTTGGGCTATCAAATTCCCCATCCACATTCATGAGGCTAATGAATGAATTACTCAAGGACTACACTGGTAAGCTTTGTGTAGTGTATTTGGATGATATCCTAATCTTTAGTAGGACTAAAGAAGAACACTTAAGGCATCTACAAATTGTGTTTAAGAGACTGCATGAAGAAAATCTAATGATCAATTTGGAAGCGTGAATTCCTAAAGCATGAGCTAGTATATATTGGTTTTGAGTTGTCTCATGGAAACTTAAGATGGATCCAAGCAAGGTGGAAGCCATCATAAATTGGCCTACCCTGAAAACTACAACAGAGGTGAGAAGTTTTCATGGGTTAGCTCAATATCATAGGAAGTTCATTAAGCAGTTTAGTGCTATTTGTGCTCCTATGATAGACACCATAAAGGGTGGGATGAAAACTAAGTTTGTATGGAATGAGAAAGATAACCAAGGATTTGATTTGTTGAAAAAGAAGATTACCACTCAACCCATCTTAACATTACCAAGTTTTGAGAAACTTTTCATAGTTGAGTGTGATGCTAGCAATGTTGCTATTGGGGCAGTTTTAAGCCAAGAAGGGAGACCAGTGGCATTTCATAGTGATAAGCTCAGTGATGCAAAGAGGAAGTATTATTCCTATGACTTAGAGATGTATTCTCTAGTCCAAGCACTAAGGAAATGGAGCCACTATCTGCTTCCAAAGGAATTTGTTGTGTATTCAAACAACCAAGCACTTAGTTTTTTGAACTCCCAAGAAAATATCATTCACAAGTAGGTGGAGTACTTGTAGGCTTACACCTTCAACATCAATCATCAGAAAGGATTGTAGAACAAAGTGGTTGATGCACTAAGCAGGAGACTTCTGATAGTGCAAGAAGTACAACTACAAAGTATGGGCATTGAGAGTTTCAAGGACTTATATGCAGAGGATGAAGACTTTGCAGAGATATACAAGGTATGTAAAGAGCATAAAAATCATTTCCATGGTGAATTTTCTGAATATACAATGCAAAGTGATTTATTGTTTAAAGGGAGTCAGTTATGTGTCCCTAGAGGATCAATTAGGGAAAATACGATTCAAGAGAAGCATAATGGGGCACTTAGTGGTCACTTTGGAGTCAGTAAGACCCAAGATTTATTACGGAGGTAATATTTTAGGCCTATAATGAATTTGGATATCAGAAAGTATGTGGAGTATTGTGTAGTGTGTCATAAATCAAAGGGCACGTCCTCCAATGTAGGCCTTTATCAACCACTCCCCATTCCAAGTAGACCTTGGGATTGCTAGAGCATGGATTTTTTTGTGGGATTTCCAAAGACAAAACAAGGATTTGATAGTATATATGTCATAGTTGATAGGTTCATTAAGATGGTACATTTTTTCCCATGAAAGATAGTTCATGATGCTTGTCATATTGCACACCTATACTTCAAGGAAGTGGTGAGAATCCATGGGTTACCCTTAAGCATAGTCTCAGATAGAGACACTAAATTCATGAGCCACTTTTATAAGACACTAGAAAAATTGGGAACCAATCTGTCCTTTGGGTCGGTATATCACCCTCAAACATATGGTCAAACTGAGGTGGTTAATAGAAGCCTAGGGAACCTATTGAAGTGTCTCACTAAGGAGTATGGTCAAGCTTGGGACAAACTCTTAGGATAGGAAAAGTATGCATATAATGATACAGTTAATAGATCTACTAGAAAAATTCTTTTTGAAATTGTTTATGGATTGCACCCTAGAGGGATATTTGTGTTAGTAATAACTAAGAGGGGGGGTGAATCAATGGCCTCATAATTTAATCCTTAAATCAACCCTTTAAAAAATATTACCACTTTTGATCCTCTAGTTGTACTCAGTCCTGCAAGATGAATTCCTTGAAATACTTTTAACGAATTACTACTTATCAGATTTCTTTGTAAATCCTTCTTCTGTATGTTTACCGATAAGCAATCTTTCTATCTACCAAAACACATTACATAACTAGTGTATACCGATCAATCCAGAATAACTTATGTGAAATGTAAAATAGTAAAGTAATGAAACATAAAATAATAATACATGGATTTTTAACGTGGAAATCCTGTTAAGGGAAAAAACCACTAGGACCGGTACCCCAAATTTTCACTATTCTAAAGTGAGCTCGGTTAAGAGCCAACCCTGTTAAAGGTTAAAAACAAACTGTTAGGTGTGATCTTGTTAGAGGATTTAAAAGATAGTTTGTCACTTAGTATCTGGCATCTAATTCTACCATCCTTGATCAAACACTCACTTGGCCTCTCAATAGGTATCGGGCATATCCAATGCTACTTTCTATGATCAAACTTTTTTGATACTCCTTGGGATGTATCTCAATTACAAAAGACTTTTAAGTCCTACTCGGTTAAGAGACTTGATTCTTCAATGGTTAAACTGAAACAATAAAGTGACCTTTTCACACATACAACTTAAATTGCATATTTTTAAATCTATTGTAAGTGCATTACCTCTCTGATCAATATAATCAATTCAATAGCTTTTCTCCACACTATTCTTCTCTATGATGTTGTCTCATTGTTCATCGGTGTCTACAAAATCTAGCTCTTTCCTCAGCTTGTTGATAAGGTCTGAATGAAGACTTTCTTCTTCTTCAAAATCTCTTCAGCATCTATTTTCTCTTCTCTTCACCCCTCTCTTCTTAATGAATTGGGTTGTCTATTTATAGACATGATTTCATCATTTCTTGGCTTTCTTGATCTTGGCATGATCCACAATTCTCGCTAATTAGATTTAACGCAAAACTCTAGTTTTATCTTGTAGAGATCTTCTTGCCAACTGGACAAAGAAAATTTAAATCCTTTACTTATCCTCGGCTTTATCTTTTCCATTAAAACAATGATAAGTATCAGTTAAGTCTATTTTTAGCCTTGACAACTAAGCATTTTGTCATTTCTAAACTCTTTGTTCTCTCAGTCAACACTTCAGTTAGTCATCAGTGATAACTGACTATTCCGTCGATGTGACTTCAATTGTCTTCAGGATCTCCGTCCATTGGGAAACACTATAATTTTGTCCGTCAAGTTACTTTGTGCTTCGCTCGTCAAGAAATACTATGACTTTGGCCATCGGTAATGTTGTGCATTTGCTCTTCGGGTAACACTGTGACTTTGCTCATTTACTTTGTCTGTCAGTGTGCATTGTGTCGGTGTATATAGTCACTTTATGAATACTTCACTTATATGAATTATTAATAGTATAGCCTTTGATTCATCGGTTCTTTGAAGTCTTTGGAAGTATGTCCATGACCATACAGATTATATCAAGTTGACATCAATGACAATACAATACATTAACTAATTTAATGCCTTGCATGATCATCAACTTAACATCTTCAAACATTCAATCAGATATAGTTCATCAATATCTCCCTTTGGCATTGATGGAAACATACTACATTATCATAATATATTACTGCTAATATAATATGAAATATAACAGTTGAATTTCATCAAACTACCAATATTATGTATTATAACAGATACAAATGTCTGGTCCTCAGTAAGCTCTTATAGCTTAGATTTGATTCTTGCAGCTTTCTCTTCTGTCTTCAATCCCTTCACTGGATAGATGTAGAATCTTTCTTTCTCTAATGTGATGTGTTCTCTTCCTATGTCAAACTCTCTCCCTTTCACTGTTCTCTTTTCTTTTGATGTCTCTTTTCAACAATTCTCTTCCTTTGTATGTACTCTCCCTTTCTTGTTACATCTCTTCCTCTGGATAAATGTGATGGATATAATCTCTCCTTAATATAATCTCTCCCATGGATATAATCTCTCCTTGAAGTGATAATATCTCTCCCTGAAGTGATAATGGATGTAATCTCTCCCTTTGACAGAAATGCCAAACAAATATTTTTGATAGTAATGCCAAACAAATCCTTTCTATCCATAATATACTCCTTGAATTCCCCAATCCATTAGTAATACAATAACTCTAGTGCTCAGAGTAGATAAATACCTTGTTGTGTATAGATTTATCTTTGAAGTCCATCTCTCTGCTTGCATCAATATGAATGATATTCTGATAATATGTAGGCTGATGCAGCCTTCTAGTCATTTTACTAACTAGTAGACAAGGGTCAGACCCATAGTCTCTTTCTCAAGTATTCAAATGCATCCTTGGGAAGTGCCTTGGTGAAGATATCGGTTAATTGTTCCTTTGATTGCATATACTCAAGTATCACTTCCTTTTCTTGAACTTGTTCTCTCCAATAATGATACTTGATGGAAATATGCTTTGTTTTAGCATGCATTAATGGATTCTTAGAAATGTTTATTGCACTTGTATTATCACAATAGATAATTATTGGTTCAAGAATTTTCATATGCATACCTTCCAGTAACTGTTTGATCCATGCAATATTTGAGCAGTTTGCAGTAGCAGCAACATCCTCTACTTTAGCAGTAGACTGAGAGATGCATCCTTGCTTCTTGTTGATCCATGTGATGAGTCTTTCACCCATAAATAATTCTCCTCCAGTTGTTCTCTTTCGGTCATCAATATTTCCAGCCCAATCAGCATCAGTAAATACCTTAAGTTCAAATTTTCCTTCTCTTCTATACCATAAGCCATATTCCTTGGTATTCTTTAGATATCTTAGGATTCTTTTCACAGTAGTCATATGTGATTCCCTGGGATTAGCATAAAATCTTGCAACTATTCCCACTGCATGTGCAATATTTGGTCTAGTATGTACAACATACATGAGTTTTCCAATCAACGATCTGTAAAAAGTGTGATTTACCTCTGATGACTTGTCCTCTTTTTTCAGCTTACATCCAGTTACCATCAGTGTTCCAACTAGTTTGGAATCTTCCATCTTGAATATTTTTAGAACTTCCTTGATGTATTTGGATTGTGTATTGAAAATACCTTCATCTTGTTGCATGATCTGTAGACCAAGAAAGAACTTGATCTCTCCAAATATAGACATCTCAAAATCTTTGCTCATTTCATTTTCAAATTATTTTCATAGCATATCATTGCCTCCAAATATGATGTCATTAACAAATATCTTAGAAATCAAAATGTTAGCATCATTATCTTCCTTCAAATAAAGATTGCTATTTTCACTAGTCCTTACAAATCCAATACTTATAAGATAGGAATGAAGTCTTTCATACCAAGCTCAGGGTGCTTGTTTCAATCCATACAAGGCTTTGTGTAGTCTACATACTATGTCCCTCTGTCTGGATCAAAAAAACCTTCTGGTTGTTCAATGTATACCTCTTCTTCAAGTATTCCATTTAGGAATGCAGACTTGACATCCATTTGATATACCTTGAATCCTTTACATGCAGCATAAGCAAGTAATATTCTCACTCCTTCTAGCCTAGAAATAGGTGCAAATCTCTCTCCATAGTCAATTCCTTCTTCTTATGCATACCCCTTGCATACTAGTCTTGCTTTATTTCTGGTGACTTCTCCATTCTCATTTAGTTTATTCCTGAATATCCATTTTGTATCGATGACATTCTTGTCATCTGGTCTTAGTACAAGTGTCCATGTCTTGTTTTTCTCTATCTACTCAATCTCTTCATTCATAACACTTATCCATTCATCATTATCAAGTGGAGCATTGATAGATTTTGGCTCAAAATCAAAAATAAGATATCTTGTGTTTAGATATTTACTTCTGGTTCTCATACCATCCTTCTTATCTCCAATGATCTGGTTCTTTGGATGGTTCCTTCTGACATATCTGGCAAGTACAGGTTCATATATTTGTCTATCATCTTGATCATTATTGTGTCCTTCGTTCTGATCTCCATCACTTTGTACATCATCTTGAGCAATATTTTGATTGTCAGTATTTGCAGCCTGATGCTCGGGTGCAATGATCTATTACTCAGGAGCTCTACATTGTTGGTTGGGTAGAGTGTCAGGTTCTTCATTATAAACAAACCTGTAGTCTTCCTCCATTTCTTTTGTGCTTTCCTTTTCATTCTTCTCTGCAAATTCATCTATCTTTACATTTGCACTTTGAAAAATTTTATTAGAGGCTTTATTGAGACATTTATAAGCCTTGCTCTTGGTGGAATACCCTAGAAATATTTCTTCATCACTCTTGGAGTCAAGTTTTCCATTTCTATCATCTTTTAAGATATAACATTGACTACCAAAAATTTTGAAGTAACTTACATTAGGTGTATATCCATACCATAGCTCATAAGGTGTCTTCTTGGTGTCTTTCTTCAATTGTACTATGTTCAATGTGTAAACAGTAGTACTGACATCTTCCCTCCAGAATATTTGGGTGATTCCTTTCTCTATCATCATTTTCCTTGCACAATCAACTATGGATCTTTTCCTTCTTTTAGTAATTCCATTTTGCTGTGGTGTTCTCGGTGTAGACACATGTCTTTTGATTCCATGATCATTACAAAATTTAGTCAATTCATCTGAAATAAATTCCCCTCCTCTATCTGATCTTTAGCATTTCAATTCTTTACCACTTTGTTTCTCTACCATTGCTTTATACCATTTAAACATCTTGAATGCTTCATATTTATCTTTTAGAAACATCACTATCATCATTCTAGAGTAATCATCAACAAAGAGAATAAAATATCTATCACCATAATAACTCTTTGTCCTCATGGGTCCACATAAATCAGTATGGACTAATTCTAGAATGGCATCAAATGTATGGGTTTTACTTTCGAAACTAGACTTTGTCATCTTATCTTTTTGACAATTTTTGCACATGATATAGCCGGGCTTGGTCATCGTCGGTAAGCCTCTTACATTTCTCTTTTTTCTTATCTTTATCATGTTGTCAAATTTTACATGACACAATATTTTGTCCCACAACCATATGTCTTTGTTTCTAGCCATTAAGCAAGTGGTGTCAGTATCATTCAGATAGAATAAGTTACTTTTTGCCTGTTCACTGGTACCAATCAGATTTCCCTATTCATTGAATATCTTTTCCTTCTTATTTTCAAATGCTACTCTGTGACCTGAATTATTCAATTGAGAAACACTCAATAGATTATAATTCAATCCTTTCACCCAATAATCATTTTCACATTTTATCAGGTTATTCAACATTATAGTTCCTCTACCTTCAACTGGACAAGATGTGTCATTACCCATTCTTACTGAACCACCATTGTAGTATTCAAAAGTCTCAAAATTTTGTTTGTCACCGGTCATGTGGTGAGTGCAGCTTCTATCTATGATCCAAACATCATTTTTTACTAACTTTAGATATGAGTGCATTTTCTACATACCTTTCTTCATCATCATCTGAATCATATTTTACTGCCACAAACACCATCTTGATGTCTTCATCAGATTCAGTGTCAGTATCATCACCTTTGCATTTAGCTAGGTAACTGGCCTTCTTTCCTTTGTCCTTGTAGTCTCGAGTATCTCTTCTTTCTGATTATCGATTGCTTCTGTAATCACCTGTGTCATACTTCTTTTCAAATGACCTGTCATTACTTCTATCATCTTTTCTTCTGTTAGGACATCTTGCAGCAAAGTGTCTAATCTCTTTATAATTAAAACACATAAGTGGTAATTTACCTTTTTATTTACCTTTGCCTCTCTATATTCTCCTTCTCATAATTGCTTCAATTTCATCAAGATCTTCTTCTTCACTTTCACTATCACTATATTTTCTCATAGTGCGTTTATGACTTGATTTACTTATTCTTAAAGAAGATTTGAATGCAGATTCTATGTTTGGTAAGACACTATTATCAAATTTTTTAATCTCAAATGAAATCAATCTTCCAATCAAACTATCTAGAGTAACATTTCTATTCTCTACTGCTCTCATTTCTTGTATGGCAGATACTCTAATAGCATAAGTAGGCAATAAGGTTCTTAGAATTTTACTTACCACTGTATCTTCTTCTAGTACGCCTTCAACTCCTCGGGTAGCACTGACTACCTCTTTGATTCTTGTGTTGTACTGTGTGATGTTTTCACCTTCTTTCATCTTGAGATCATCAAACTTTCCTCTAAGGCTTTATGCCTTGGCTCTCAAGACATTTATATCACCACCATGTACAATCTTCAATTTGTCCCACATCTGCTTTGCAGTTTTGCAAGTTTTGACATCTTCAAACTCAGCATCAGAGAGTGAGGAAGAAATATCTATCATCATGTAGTTGTGTTCATGCTTCTCTCTCATTTGTTAAACTGTGGGTGATCCTGTGGGAAACACATATTCAGTATCTAAGTATTGAGTAACATCATTTCCAATACCTGATAAGTGGAGTCTTATTCTACTTTTCCATGAAGCAAAGTTGTCTTTGTTTAACTTGGGCACATATCATCTATTCATCTTGTGATCTTTAGCTTAGGTCTTGAAACATTCCTTCTAAGACCACAAGCTTTGATACCAATTGTTAGTAATAACTGAGAGGGGGGGGTGAATCAGTGGCCTCAAAATTTAATCCTTAAATCAACCCTTTAAAACTTATTACCACTTTTGATCCTCTATTTATACTCAATCCTACAAGATGAATGCCTTGAAATACTTTTAAAAAATTACTACTTGTCAGATTGCTTTGTAAATCCTTCTTCTTTATGTTTACCAATAAGCAATCTATCTATTTATCAAAATACAGTAAATAACTAGTGTATACCAATCAATACAGAATAACTTATGTGAAGTGCAAAACAGTAAAGTAATGAAACATAAACACATAACACGTGGATTTTTAACATGGAAACCCTGTTAAGGGAAAAAACCACTGGGACTGGTACCCCAAATTTTCACTCTTCTTAAGTGGGCTCGGTTAAGAGCCAACCCTATTAAAGGTTACAAACACACTGTTAGGTGTGACATTGTTAGAGGATTTAAAAGATAGTTTTTCACTTAGTATCTAGCATCTAATGCTAACATCCTTGATCAAATACTCACTTGGCCTGTCAATAGGTATCGGGCATATCCAATGCTACTTTCTATGATCAAATTTTTTTGATACCCCTTGGGATGTATCTCAATTACAAAAGACTTTTAAGTCTTGCTCGGTTAAGAAACTTGATGCTTCAATAGTTAAACTAAAACAATAAAGTGATTTGTTCACACATACAACTTGAATTGCATATTTTTAGATCTATTGTAAGTGCATTACCTCTCTGATCAATATAATCAATTCAATACCTTTGCTCCACATTGTTATACTATGTGTTGTTGTCTCATTGTTCGTTGGTGTCTGCAGAATCTAGCTCTTTCCTCAGCTTATTGATCAGGTCTGAATGAAGACTTTGTTCTTCTTCAAAATCTCTTCAGCATCTATTTTCTCTTCTCTTCACCCCTCTCTTCATAATAAATTGGGTTGTCTCTTTATAGACATGATTTCACCATTTCTTAGATTTCTTTATCTTGGCATGATCCACAATTCTCACCAATTATATTTGAAGAAAAACTCTATTTTTATCTCGTAGAGATCTTCTTGCCAACTGGGCAAAGCAACTTTAAATCCTTTACTGATCCTCAGCTTTATCTTGTCAATTAAAACAATGATAAGTATCAGTTAAGTCTATTTTTAGCTCTTGACAGCTAAGCATTTTGTCATTTCTAAACTCTATGTTCTGTCAGTCAACACTTCAGTTAGTCATCGATGATAATTGACTATTCTGTCGGTGTGAATTCAATTGTCTTCAGGATCTCCTTCCGTCAGGAAACACTATAATTTTGTCCATCTAGTTACTATGTTCTTTTCTTGTCAGGAAACACTGTGACTTTTCTCGTCCGTAATTCTATGCATTTTCTTGTTGGGTAACACTGTGAATTTGCTCTTTTAATTTGTCCATTGGTGTGCACTCCATCAATGTAAATAGTCACTTTGTGAATACTTGACTTATATACATTACTGATAGCATAGCCTTTGATTCATCGGTTCTTTGAAGTCTTTGGCAGTATGTCCGTGACCATACAGATAAAATCAAGTTGACATAAATGACAATACAATACATTAACTAGTTTAATACCTTGAATGATCATCAACTTAACATCTTCAAACATTCAATCAGTTATAGTTCATCAATTTGAGCTCAGAGAACTAAAAGATGGAGCCAAGGGAAGTGGTTATGCAGAAAAATTTCCACACTCCATGAAAGAGGTGCGTGAAATAATGAGAAAAACTCTAACAGAGAACACTACAAAGATAAAGCAAAAGGTGGATGAAAGGAAGAAGGAAGTCCAATTCCAAGTAGGGGATCTTGTTATGGTCCATTTTAACAAGGAAGACTACATAAGGGAGTGTCAAACAAGTTGCAGATGAGGAGATTATGGCCATGTACTATTCTAGCCAAATATGGCAATAATGCATACAAGGTTGAGCTCCCTAAGGATATTGGTTTGTCTCTGGTCTTAAATGTTGTAGATCTGGTCCTCTATAAGGGGCCTACTCCAGATCCAGACCAGAGCCTTACTGAGGTCATACAAGAAATGGAGGACCTGAATGTAACCCCTACACCACCTAAGATGGTAGAGAAGATACTTGATTCCAAGGCATACAAGAAGACTAGACAGAGGAATTATTAGGAACATCTGATCAAATGGAATGGACATGGAGATGCAGAGGCCAGTTGGATCAAGGAGACAAAGTTTAAGAATTTTCAAATTGTTTCCAACTTGCTCAATCCAAGGATGGATTGAAAGCTTTTATTTGAGGAGAATGGTGTACGAGAACCTAGGCTAATCCCTATTTTAAAATTTTAATGTGGCTTTCACTAACCTTAGCCAAGTTAGTAGTGTTTATTTTAGGCCTTAGGAGGTCTTGCAATTTTTTCCCTAGGTAGATTTGACTAGGATCAATCCAACCTAGTGGTTTTATGTTTTGAGTGTGTTTAGTGGTTTTTAAGCCAAAATGGGAATTTGGGGTCTAAAAGAATAGAAGGATTAGAAAGGAATATTTTTGGGTCTAATATGTCCCCTATGATGTTTTTACATCATTTTTGATAGGTTAGAGGTCATAGAATTAAGTTAGATAAAAAAATAAATAAGTTGTCAAAATGTTGCATGACAACATTTGAAACTTTTGAAAGGTGCATGACAACATTTGTAGTATTAGATTCCTTTCAATGTGGGATTATGGTTAGTTTGTGTAACTCCCTATTATCATGGGAAATACATATTTAGACACAAAGGAACCCATTTCCCAAGGTGTGATGATGTAATGTGATATTTTGAATTGCAAAGATAGCTCTATTCTCTAAATTTTGTTGACAATCGACTACTTACGTGTATGAGTGTTGGTAGATGGATTGAATAGTATGATATAGTGTTACATTATTTTATAAGAGGTAATTTTAATCATCTTTTGTTTAAATTTCAAGTTTCTGTGAGTTCATTAGATTGGGTTTGTAAATTATTTTGTAAGTTACACAGTTGTTGTTATTGTTGACAGGGAAGATTTGTGAAAAATGGCTCCCCCATAGAATCCAACCATGCATTTCATCATGGTCTAGGTGAATATGATGGGGTAGCCTCTATATAGTGTAGATATGAGTGGAGTCCAGGAGAGAAAGGTAGCTATTTTTAAAAGGCAAGCCCTAGGTGAGTCTTATGCACCCAGTTAGGTATTTGCCAGAGATTTAATGGTGTTTGATTGCAGGGGAACAATTGGGAGAATGGAACCAAGAATGGTTTCCAAAGAATAGAGATCCTACAGATACCTCCTAGCAACATTAGGCATTTACCAATCCATTAAGATACATTTCTAAGTAGAAATCATCAGACTACACAAAAATTGCCCTATTAGCCCTTAATTCTAGGGACCCACTGTACGGAGACCCTAGAACCATAAGAGCACAAAAATATTTAATGTCTTGAAAAAGGGTGTCATAATACCCAATTTTTGTTTGGGGTTATTTTGGAAAATTGTGAAAGAGGTGTGAAAAACTCATTGATTAGGGATAATTGACCTATTAGGCCTAAAAGGCCAAATACATTGATTGTCTTGAGATTGTTTGGGAAAGTATTGATGCCCTGACCAAATAGGATCATATGGAGTTAGAGAATCTTCCCAAACATGAATTACACCCCATTCATACACTTGTGAAGTAGTGGAGCTGAAAATTCAATTGGAGTCTTCCAAGGAGTAAGGGATTGAAGATCACTTTGTTGATAGATACGCCAAGATGAAGCACAAAGGTTACCAAATCATAGAGTGGTATTGGAGAAGTCCTAAGATAATTAATCAAGGGATTAAAAGATCCTAGAAGAGAGGGTAGGATCTTGTGAAGGCTAGGAACAGGATGAGTCCTAGATAAGCTTGTGCAAGCACAGCTTGAGTGTAGCTATCAGCTACCAAACCATGTTGTAGACACAAATAAGAAGAAACATACATAGAAAGGGAGAGAAAGAAAGTAGAACTTTATACTATTTCATTAAACATCATACATGTCGGGCTATAAGGCCTTCCCATTTATAACCATATACATTCAAATCTTTACAGAATAATCTTCATATATGCAAGGTCACTAACCTGTGATCCAAACCTTCTAACTCTTTGCTATCCCCGAACTCCTAAAAAAAACCTCCAAAACTAAGAATAGAAAACTAATATATACAAAATTCCACCCAAAGAGGTTGGCACCAAAGATCCTAAAGATCAAACATAGGAAACAACAAAGACCCATATTTATGTCCACATGCATCTCAATGAGATACCCCAACATTAATTACACTATGGGATTTAAATGCATACGTCGGCCAGAAGATCCAACATCCAAAAACCAACTCAGTGAGAAAGACTTCCAAGCACAGAGACCAGTCAGTGAAACTATCGATTAGTCAAGAATGACCACCGAGACTCATTGGTGAAGCTAGCCAAGATAGGTCATTGAGCCCGAGTGGTGAACCAACAAACCTTCAACTAACCAACAAGAATGGTTACCAAACAATTTACCAAGAAGTCTCCAACAAGCTACCAAACCAAAACAAACATATTTTTGGTTGATACAGGATTTCCTAGAACCCAAAATGCTCCTGCATCAGTTAGAGGTTTTCCTACTTTAGCTAAGCCTTAAAATTCTATGTGTAAGAAGTGTTAGTTGAGAATGTTAACTAGTTTTAGTTTTACTAGTAAAGTCTATTCATATCAGAATATCCTTGAACTTGTACACACTAACTTGTGAGGACCTATGAGAAAAAAGAGCTATTATGGAGATAAGTATTTTATCTTGTTTGTTGATGATTACTCAAGAATGATGTATGTTATGTTTTTGAAGGATAAATATGATGCATTCTACATTTTTAAGGTGTATAAAGAAAGATTTGAAAAAGAAACAGGTAAAGCAGTTAAGTGTATTAGATCTATTAGAGGAGGTGAGTTTGCCTCACATGAGTTCACAACATTTTTTGAAGAACATGGAATCAAGAGACAAACGTCAGCACCTACAACACCTCAACAAAATGGAATTGCAGAGAGAAGGAACAAATCCATAATTGATTGTGCAAGAACACTATTGAACAAAATAAAGTGGCTCAAATATTTTGGAGAGAAGATGTAAGTACTATTGTTTATAATTTGAACCGGGTACAACTTAAGAAAGGTATAAACAAAAAGCCTTATGAGTTGTGGTATAGTCATACTCCTAGTGTCAATAACATTAAAATTTTTGGAAGAAAATGTTACATAAAGAAAGATGAATAAAATGGTAAATTTGATTCTAAGAGTGATGAAGGGATATTTCTTGGCTATTCTACTGGAAGTAAAGATTATACATATTTGAACAAGTGTAATAACAATACGGTTTAAAGTGATAATGTTAGAATTGATGAATTTTTTGAGAAAAATGAGGAAGATAGCAAGAAGAAACTAGAAGACTCTGATAGGTTTGTTTATGTTCAACCAGTGGAGCCAGAGAGAGTACCATAGGTGAGTGCAGTGATGAATGATGCACAGCCGGTGAATAATGATGAAGGTAACCAAAGAACAAAACTAGTACTCCCAAGGTATGTGAAGCTAAATTATACACACGGTCTAATTATTGGAGATAAAAATGACGGAGTGATGAAAAGGAGCAAGGTAAGGGAAAGCACTTGTCTACTATCTGAATTAGAACCTAAAACTGTTAAAGATGCTTTTGAAAATGATGATTGGATTAAGGCTATGAAAGAAGAATTAAATCAAATAGAGAAGAATAATATATGGACTTTAGTACCCAGATCTAATGACAAGAATGTTATAGGTACTAAATGGATTTTCAGGAATGAGTTGAATGAGAAAGGAGAAGTTATCTAAAACAAGGAAAGGCTACTTTGAAAAGGGTGTGCACAAGAAGAAGGACTGGACTATGGTGAGACCTTTGCACCTGTTGTTATACTTGAAGGTGTAAGGATACTTTTGGTATATGTTTCTTATAAAGGTTTTAAGGTCTATCAAATGGATGTAAATGTTAGGATTAAGTAATACTGAGAGAGGGAGTGAATCAGTATTACAACACTTTAAAGATAAACTTAGCAATTTCCAACTTAACCAAATAATTAAGGAAAGGAAAAGAACATAAATACAAAACACACAACTCATAACATCATGATTTTGTTCACAAGGAAACCCTTGCCAAGGGAAAACCCCGATGGGGATGATACCCACAAATGTGCACTAAAATTATTGTGTCCCTATTAGGAGACCTAGCCCTATTAGGAGTTAAGTATTACATTAGTACATTTCCTTGTTAAAGGAATACAAAAACCTGTTAGGGGTATACACTTAGCACACTGCTCTTACAATTAGAAATCCGTCTCTGTTACAATGCTTTATAAAAATGAACTTATAAAATCATTTTCTATTCTTAAGTATTTCTAGTTGTAGCTCGCATCACCTTCTGTCTGATTCTAACATCACAATGCATCCCTTCAGCCAATCATACAATATCCATTCTTCGCTTCTCAAAAACCTTTATATATATATA
>MU220603.1:29766-44489 GCA_018584345.1 Thuja plicata | reverse complement strand
TGGTGCATTAAGTTAGAAGGGAACTTTGGGAAGAATCTAAGTTTAAAGTATTGTTCACATAACTCTTTTAAAAGTTTAAAAATTTTCATGAATTTTACTTAGGTTTTCTTTTCAAAAAAAAAAAAAAATCTCTGTTCTCTTCCCCGGTTCCCTTGCGGGGCATGACATCTATAATGAAGTTTGTATCCCAATATCATCACAACTAGTCTAAAATCTTGCTGGAAGATGTCGGTCACTTTCATTTCTCTCTTATCCCATTTAGAGTGGGTTAGGGTTTCCACTTGTTTCTTAGTATTCTTATTTGCTACAATGATGAATCCAAAGTTATCTAGACCAATAATGTCATGGATCAACTCACTGCAAATATTTACACGCTACTCACCAATCCAAATGAATTGGTCGTGCATTCTAATCAACATGATCTTGAACCATTCTTCTTCATCAAACTCGTGCATCTCTATCATTTTCATCACACTAATATCCTCAAGATGAGCGAACTCATCCTTCCATTTTCCATCCTCTTTAATAATGTTTTTCATTTACTTTTAGATCTCAAAGTCTCCCCGAGACTCATACTTGTAGTGGATATATTCCCTAATATCTTTGACGTGTAGAACTTCATAGGAAGTTTGAGAAAATGTGCCTTCAGAGTCATCCTTAGTTGATTTGCAAGGAATTCTTCTTGAATTTGTATCTAGGCCTCTCATTTACATCAAAAATCATAGGAGTATCCATATTCAAATGCTCGCAAGTAATCTAAATACCTTTTGTTTGCTGAATCTATGAATTTATGCTTCAATCAATCACAAATGCCCTAGCTTCTTTAGTCCTTCTTTCTCAAATCGCTTCTCTTCTTCAACTCTACTCTTCAAATAGTGATTAGATAATTTCTTTTGATTACCCTTATACTTCGCTATGAAAAGAATGACACATTTCCCAATAAACTCACCTCTTTAATGATCTAGTCAATCATCAATCTGGTGATCACAAGATATAGTGTGTATAGTTGTGTGATCTTAGATAGGTGTTTCATACAAATTATACATACTCTCCATAAGCTCGCAAAAGCTTATTCTACATAAACAGGGGCTAGATAGTTTTCTGTGTATTTCTCCAAAGATCCTCCTAAGGCCATGCTTGGCCATATAGGTCGATGTAACAACTTTAGGTGAAGGTTCAGTAGCAACTACTAAATATACCTAAACCGTAGGCTCACTCAGCTCCTTCACTTTCCAAACTTTACCACTTTATTTCACAAATTGCTTAACAAAATCTTCCATTATTCTCCCATACTTTTCCAACATCACCAACATTTTTCTTTATAACAATAGGTGGTGTCCTTCTACTACCTATAGATCCAATATACCTGTTGAACTTCTCTATATTTCCTTGATTGTTACATTTGTAGCATGTAGGAGATGATCTGTTTTGATTAATCTGCAACTTGTAATACTTTGAAATGTGTCAAAAGTTATTGCACTTGTAAGATGTGATCTTATCTGTTGTTTCTTCTCTAATATAATCTTTCTTAGTGCGGGACTTGTAGGATTTGAGAAATATAAATCCACAGAACCCAAAGAACACCTGCATGCAAATACCTATTACAAAGAAGAAGCAGAAAGGAGGAAAAAGCAGGAAATCATAAAACTCAAAAGTACTCTAAAAATGAGCAGAGAAAAAATGTATTCCAAGTTATGAAACAATAATTAAAAATTTCAACCTAATAAGGTGAACAAAACCCTAAAGGCTAAAAAATCTAGGCTGCACATTAATAATTAATATAAATATTAATTATAATCCACCTAAGATAAAGCTTAAGATAAAAAGAGTAATAATAACTTAACTAATTAAATCAACATGATTTAATCAATAGGTATAAATTATGATTAATCTAACACCCCCCTTACACCCTCCCTTAAGCTAAGCTCATGGGGTAAGCTAACCTAGCACAGCTATGAAAGAAAGAAAAGGGTCCCGGCAACAAGGCCCGATTAGGTACCCAATACAAGGAAATCTTTGTAAACCAGAGAAAAGGAGAAAACCCAGTGGGAAAAAATCCTCTACAAAAAGAGATAGAATAAACATGCTGATAAAAACATGAAGTAAGGCGTCAAGAAGACCCCCCAAGGACAACTTTTGTCACTCCAAGAATAGAGCACAACTGAAAATAGTGCAGAGATGCAAAAAATTTAGCGAAGATGTCAGTAACCTGTGGTGCAGTGGGAATGTACTCCAAAAGTAGGATTTGAGAAAATACAAATCCACAGAACCCAAAGAACACCTGCATGCAAATACATGTTACAAGGAAGAAGCATAAAGGAGGAAAAAGCAGGAAAGCATAAAACTCAGAAGTACTCCAAAAATGAGAAAAGAAAAAATGTATTCCAAGTTATGAAATAATAATTACAAAGTTCAACCTAATAAGGTGAACAAAACCCTAAAGGCTAAAAAATATAGGTTGCACATTAATAAATAATATTAATATTAATTATAATGCACCTAAGATAAATCTTAAGATAAAAAGAGTAATAATAACTTAACTAATTAAATCAACATGATTTAATCAATAAGCATAAAGTATGATTACTCTAAAGTGATCAAGCTTCATGCATTCTTTCTTCTTGTGTCCATATTCATAGAAATTGAAACAATAACCAGAAAAGGGTTTGTAAGGAATTTTATGTCTTCAATCTCTCTTCATGTGACCAGATTTGTTGCATCCAAAGCATCTACCTCTCAAAGGTCTGATCTTAGTTCTAAGCTCTTCTTGTATAGGTCTTTCTTCATCTATCTTTTCTTCAGATTTAGAACATTCAGCTTGATTGAAGCCAACTCCTATCATGTCTCCTTTAGGTTTTTGTCTCTCTCTCTCTCTCTCTCTCTATTCATCAATCTTGTAACTACTCATATGAAGTTTTTCAATGTGATTCTTAGCCTCAACAAGTTCTCTTTTTATGATTTGATTGTATTTTTCTAATTCATGATACTTGGTTCTGTAGTCATCAAGTTCAATCTGTATTTTTCCTATCTGAACATTTTCATTCTTTAGGATTTCTTCAACTTTGGTTCTTTCATATTTTTCTTTCTGAATTTCTTTAGCCATCTGAATAGAAGTAGTTTCTTTTTCCTACTTCAATGCATCTTTTTCTTGTTCAAGTTATTTGACCTGATCTGATGAAACATTATTTGAATCCTCGTTTATCTTATCCATAAGATCTTGTCTTTGATTTCTGGAAAGCTCAAGTTGTTCCTTGAGTTTCTTGATGAAACCTTCTGCTCTTCTAAATTTGAATTTCAAATGACCATTTTTCAGCTTTAGCCTTATCAAGGTCTTCTAGTGCTTCTTCAAAGTTCTCTTCCAAACTTTCAGAATTCATCTTAATCTCCCTTAAGTTGTTAGGATTTATATCCAAGGGCCAAAAGATTTGATACCAATTTCTAAGTTTATTTTTAAAGTGTTGTAATATTGAGTCACCCCCCACTCAATATTACTTAATCCTAACAGTAAAATCTTGTTTTCTGAATGGTGTGTTAGAAGAAGTATACATTGAACAACCTGAAGGATTTGCAACTAAAAAAGGTAAAGACATGGTATGCAAATTGCATAAATAATTGTATGGATTAAAGAAATCTCAAATAGCATGGTATGAAAGGTTGCATACAGGTTTCATACATATCTTATTCAGATTGGTTTAACAAGAACTTGTGACAATAGCAATGTATATCTAAAATTTGAAAGTGAAGACATAACATTGATTGCTGAAATTTTTGTTGATGACATAATATTTGGTGGAAATGAAGCATTGAGCAGGTAATTTGTAGAAGAAATGAGGAAGGAAATTGAAATTTCCATGATAGGGGAAAACAAATTTTTTATTGGACTTCAAGTACAACAGATAATGAAAGGGGTATACATAAGTCAATCCAATTATCTAAAGGAGATTCTAAAAAACTTTTGGCATGGAAGACTCAAAAATAGTGGGAACACCTATGGTCACAGGTTGCAAATTATCTAAGGAGGATGAATCAAAAGAGGTGAATGAAACTCTATATAGATCCATCATCATTAAATTACGGTATGTTGTGCATAGTAGATCGGATATTGCACATTTTGTTGGCATTGTTCCAAGGTTTTCATCAAACCCAAAGGTTGCAATAAAGAGGATGTTCAGATATCTCAAGGGGATTGAAGATTATGGCCTATGGTATGGTAAGGATGGAAAAAAAAAATTCAATGTGTTTAATGATGCATATTAGGAAGGAAATGTAGATGATAGGAAGAGCACAAGTGGTGGAGCATTCTTTCTCGGTGAAAGATTAGTCTCCTGGACTAGTAAAAAGAGTAATTGTATTTCTCAATCTATTATAGAAGCAAAGTATGTTGTCGCTGCTCTTAACTATCACCAAGTAGTATGTATAAAATAGATTCTTTAGGGAACTCATGAGAAGGTCACATAACCAATTTTTATATATTGTGATAACACTAGTGCAATAAATATTTCCAAGAATCCAGTGATGCACTCGAAGACAAAGAACATTGCAATAAAATATCATTTCCTAAGAGAACAAGTACAAGAGAAGGAGTTAAATCTTGACTGTGTCTACTAAAGAACAATTTTTTGATATATTCACCAATTTTTTACCAAATGATACTTTTGAGTATCTTAGAGGTAGATTAGGGGCTATTCCCCTATCTAAATTTAATTAGAGAATGATGTTGATTGCATCAGTTCATATGTGTTTATCATAAAATTATATGTATGAATTGATTTAGTGGTGGAATACTCCATGGGCGAGAAGTCTTAAGTATGATGTTTTAATAGAGTGATAAGGAAATAACATGCAAGGATCAATGAAGTGAAAATAAAGATGACTAAAATATTTGAAATATTTGGCATTTCTTTCAAAGGGGGAGAATATGTTTTTCATTAAAAAAAGGGGGAGAATATGCATTTCCTATAAGGGGAGAATATGTATGAAAATAAGAGAAGAGAATAAAAGATAAAGATGAAAGGGGGGGTATATGAAGATGATGAATCAATATAAATGAGTGAGAAAATGTACAGACAGAAGTGGAAACATTTTGTAGAAATTTGTAAGAAGATTGAAATCAGAGAGACAGAGTGTTGTCATGAAATCAACAAAATGATATCAAACAGAATTCATAAGTTAAGAGAAGATAAGAGTGATATCGAGGAAACAAATTTTTTGTTGAGTACATAAGAGTGTTTCCATAAATGCCAAAGTGGGAGATTGTTAGCATAACTGATGCAGTGATGCTAAGTGTTGCATTGATGAGGATTGGTATAGATTTGATGATAGGTGAATCATTTATTTGGTTGTCATTGATGTCAACTGATTGACTTAGTGTTTTCTTATTTTATAATGGAATTATATGTCATGTGTTGTCATATTAAATTTTCCATCATGACTTTTGATATGAAGAATTGAGTTGGTTATGTTTGATTGAACTCAAACTGGGTAACTGCTAAAAATGGTCAGTGACAACTTGTATGTGATTTGAATGTTATCTCAAATTAGTAAACTATTTGGTGGAGTGGTCATAGGATATGACTATAAAAAATGTCAAGATACTATGTTTGCGATCACGACTCATATTGTTGACCGGTACAAGTAGCTCATTTGTCTGAAAGTGGTATTAACAAAATGAACAGGTAAACAAGACAGAGTTCTTAAACATGCTATGAAGATTTGTGTATTGGTGAAGGAATTCAAAGTGGCAATAGGATTGGTGATTTTTTTCATGAATTAGTAAGGTAGTTCCATAATTTTTGGAACACACTTCACATCACATTGCTCAAGGTATGCATTTGAGATGGATTCTTCAAGAAGTTTCTTTTGGTCAAATGAGTTTTTGAAAATTGCTCAACTACCAAGGTAAAATCTATGTGTAAGCCAATGCGATCAGAGGAAAATATTTTATGAGTGGTTAGATAAATTTTATCTTACCTAAGATAATCTATATCATTTGTTTCTTAGATCTAGGTTTTGTTTTAAGTTGGTGGAAGTAAATCTATATAGTGTAAAAGTTGAGAGAGAGAGAGAGAGAGAGAGTTGATTGTGAAATGTAGAAGGGTGTGGTGACAAAGAAAGTAAAGGAATCAAGTGCGATCAATCTATGGAAAATTATACAATATGAAGATGAATCTCAGAGCTTAATGGGATTTGATTATGCAGAGGTAGTGAAAATTTCATAGATCACTTTATATATTGCTTTCTAATCATTGTAATAGTGAAATCCCTTAACAAGGTGAATCCTAACAGATCTTTATTGTAAATCCTCTAACAAGGTGAAATTCTAATTGAATGTTCTAATTCCTCTAACAAGGCTTCTCCTAATAGTGAAAATATTCTAATAGAGCTAAAGGAAAATCCCTTAACCGAGTAGCACCTAACAATAAACCTTTAACATGGTAAGCTCCTAACAGGGCGTATTCCAAAAGAGTATATATTTTGTGGTTATCATCTCACACCATGGTTTTTTCTCATTTGGGTTTCCATGAGATAAATATGGTAATCAACAAATTCACCTAGTCTCCCTTGATCACCAAAAATGAGATTAGATTTTGGTTAGGGGCTCCAATTAATACGGGAATGTCAGAAATATGAATGGAGTCAAGGTTGGGTCAAGCATAATGGGCATAGAAGACTTGGACACTAAAATGGGGCCTAACTAAGAAAAAAATGTATAGGGATACAATTTAGGACATTATATTTAGCCCCCACTTTACCTAGAATATGAACCTATTTCATACTCTTGGTAAAGTAGATCAAAGTATAGGAAATGTGTCTTATCAAGGAAAAGGAGACAAGGAAACCCCAAGCCCCCAAGTGACTTCAAGAAAAAAGAAACCTTCACATGAAGAGAGAGAAAAGAAAATCCATGACCATGCTATCCTAGTAAGGTTGAAATTATTATGGTTCATGTACAGAGAGTGAAGAAGGATACTCCCCTTATTCAACCAAACACACACACACAACGATTGGAAAATAAACAAAAATTTGCAAGAACAAAATAATGGAAAGAACATAAACACTTGTTTTCTATTATCTTCAATGAAATTTCATTAAAATATTTAGAAAAATAACATGCTACAACCACATGGGCATTTTTATTACAATATTTTGCAAAATAGAGCCACAATCTACAAAACTAGAACCGAACCCTAAAATCCCCCTTCAACCCTATATAAGTAGTACAATTTGTTAGGAATAATAGTCCACCAACAAAGCTGAGAAGTGGGGATGAATTAGTTGTGAGATAGATTATTAAACATTAAATTTTATAAAGAAAACTTTAATCCAAATGATAACATAGTAAATACCAACACAATAACACAATCCTTTGTTGTTAAGGAAACCCTGTTAAACGTAAAACCACGGTGGGAGTTAACACCCACAAATGAAGTACTGAGATTATAGTATCCCTGTTAAAAGGTTTATCCTTGTTAGGAGCTTATTGAAGCATTACAGTACATAGTCCCTATTAAAGGACATACCTTTTTAGGAGTCAAGAGTAATAGTGGGCTCACTTCCTAGGCACACTGCCTAAAGAAGGTTAAATCCACCCTCAGGACTTATAGTTTGAAATATAAATGTATAAGAGATATACAATCCAGTGAACTGTTTGATAGAAACTGTCTTTGCTTGGTCAGTTCCAATGAAGTAACATAATGAAAACATCTTCTCTACATCTAGAATAATTCACACAAATAAGCTCGTAGCTTGCACACTTTGTTGTCTCTTCCACAACCATACTTTCCAACAAGAAAAACTCTCTCCTATATACCCTATTACAATAATCAATTAGGTCATCCAATTAGGCTTTCCCAATGTACAAATAATTACTTAAACCCTTTCTAAGATACATGCAGTACCTATAACAAGTAAACATCAATTATAATTCATCAAATATGATCCAAGATCCATAATCCACACTCACAATCTATAATACACACTTCATATATGAAGTCGGCCCCAAAAAGGTATCCTCCAAAACACACACCACAGCTGACATCACCAAGAGTATTACGACCCACAAAAAATAAAAAACCTTCCTTAAAATGTATTCTACTATCCCTTAAGCTTGTATAACATGAATCCATGTCACATGTAAGTTATACTCAAAATACAGAGACTAACTATGTCAAAGATCATTGTCATTGTCCACTACCTAGTCTTCACTAAAACATTTGTAAATCCAATAGACAATATTAAGCCATGCGACCTTAGGAATAATATCACAACATATCCCTGTACACATCACCATCTTCACTCATTTTGAATCAATTGTACAGTATTCATACACTTATGTTAGTCATCAAGAAACAATAATAGCCACCCTGATCTCTCTCCATAGAAACATATGTGACATCAGTGACAAAACATGAATGCCAAAAATAACATCAATAACCAATTCCAACAATCTCCCCCTTTAGCATTGATGCCAACATATGGGAAAATCCATCAACCCAAAAGTACTCTCTCAATACAATATTCTCAATATCCTCATCACATCTCTCCCTAAAACAATAGGTATTTTCTCATAGAATCTCTCCTCTTTTGACAACAATGGAAAAGGGTGCCATAACTCTTCTTCTTTCCTCTGTGAGGTGTATCTTTTTCAAATCTTCATGTCTCCAACAACCAGGTGCAAAATCACCCAAATATATTCTATAATGTTCTTGCAATCACTCCCCTTGAGGAGTAGATCCATACATCAAGTCCAAAAAATGATATAGCTCTAAAAGCCACTAGACTGATGCATTCCTGCATCAATTTAGTTCTCGCAAGGAGGGTCTCACACCCCAAGTATACCTCTGAGATACTCAAAGGAATCCTTTGGAAAAGGTTTTGTAAACATATCTTCTATATGTTCCTTTGTGTTGATATACTCCAATATAATCTCCTTCTCTGCTACCTTGTCTCTTAAGAAATGATACTTAATAGAAATATGTTTAGTCTTTGAATGCATTACTAGAGTCTTTGACATGTTCACTGTGCTAGTGTTATCATAATGGATAACCACTAGCTCATCAAAATTTATCCCAATATCCTTCAGCATTTGTTTCATTCAAACAATTTGTGTGTGATTTATAGCAGCAGCAACATACTCAAATTTAGTAGTAGACTGAGCTATACAATCGTTCTTTTTACATAGCCAAAAAACCAATATTTTCCCAAGAAAGAATGCACCACCACTTGTATTTTTTTTTTCATCAATATTTCCTACCCAATCAGCATCAGTATAAGCATGTAAATAAAAATCATCAGATTTCTTATACCATAGGCTATAATCTAGTGTTCCTTTCAGATATCTAAATATTCTTAAATCATAGCAGCAAGGTGTGTCTCTTTAGGATCTTCTTGATATCTTTCCACAATTTCAACTGCATTAGCAATATTTGGTCTGGTGCGAGCTAGATATTGTAAGCCTCCAATCATAGATATGTACTTTTTTTAAAAAATACTCTGAGTTTCATCAGTATTAGTAAGCTTGTGACTAGTAACCATAGGTGTTCCAACAGATTTACAATATTCCATTCAAAACTTTTTCAACATTTCTTTAAGATACTTTATCTGAGAAATAAAAATACCACTCTTGTCCTGATTAATTTGCATTCCAAGGAAAATTTTCATCGCACCAATCATTAACATCTCAAATTCATTTTCTATTTGTTCAGAGAACTTTTCACTCATTACATCATTTCCTCCAAAAATGATATCATCAACAAAAACTTCTACTATTAGAATTCCATCTTCACTAGTTCTTATGTACAAATTGTTGTCTGCATTACCTTTTCTAAAGCCCAGATGAAGTAGATACTCATCCAATCTTGCATACCATGCTCTTGGTGTTTGTTTCAGTCCATACAAAGATTTCTTCAATTTTCAAACCATGTCCTCATCTTCTGTCAAAGGAAATCCATCAGGTTTCTCAATATATACTTCCACTTCTAGATCTCCATTTAGAAATGCAAATTTCACATCCATCTGATATACTTTGAAGTCTTTGTGTGTAGCATAAGAAAGAAATAATCTAACAACCTCAAACCTAGAAATAGGAGAAAATGTTTCTTCAAAGTCTAGACCTTCTTGTTGCGAGTAGCCTTTACAAACCAGTCTTCCCTTGTTTATTACAACCATTCCCTCTTCATTCATCTTATTTCTAAAAACCCACTTAGTTCCTATAACATTCTTATCTTTAGTCTAGGAAATAGTTCCCAAGTGTTATTTTTCTTTATCTGTTCTAATTCTTCTTGCATAGCCTTAGTCCAAAATTCATCTCTACATGCATCATCAGTAGATTTTGGTTCAACTTGAGAAATCAAACAAATTTCATCTCTTAATCTCGATCTTGTCATCATTTGTCTATTTGCATCTCCAATAATTTGATCTTTGGGATGATTTTTCTTAACATACCTCAGAGTCTTAGGAATTTTAGTAGGATCATTTTAGTCATCTTGACATACCTCGATCTCACAGTCAATCTCAAAAGGTTCTTCTTGGTCTTTAGTAACCTCCTTGATTTCTATAGTCTGATTACAGTCATATATTCTATCTTGAATCTAGAACTTTTCATCAATCCTCACATTAGCACTTTCAATCATCTTTCTCAATCTCAGATTGAAGCATTAATAAGCTTTTATTTTAGTGGAATAACCAAGGAAGATCCCTTCATAACTTCTAGCATAAAACTTTCCTATTCTCTTTAGATATAGCATTTACTACCAAATATTCTGAAATATTTTATAGTAGGAGTATGATTAAACCATAATTCATAAGGAGTCTTACTTATACCTTCTCTAATCTGAATTTTGTTCAAAGTGTTCACAGCAGTACCAAAAACTTCTCTCCAATGAACATGTGATGCATTTCCTTCTAGGAACACAGTTCTATCAGCATCTAATATTGTTCTATTTTTTTTCTATGTTACCCCATTATGTTGTGGTGTCCTAGGAGAAGATTTATGTCTGTATATTCCATGCTCTTCGCAGTAGGTATTGAACAAATCTGAAGTAAACTCCCCACCTCTATCTGATCTTAAATTTTTATCTTTAAGCCTAATTCATTCTCAACTATTTCTTTGAATATCTTGAATTTTTCAAATGCCTCTAATTTCTCTATTAGATATGTAACCCACATCATCCTAGAAAAGTCATCAACAAAAAGTATAAAATACCTTTCACTTTAGTAAGATCTTGTTCTTGTATGACCACGCAGATTTGTATGCACTAGATCCAACTTCACTTTTGTTGGGTAAGATTTTCTTTTGAAAATGCTTCTAGGCTATTTCCCCATTACACATTCTCTACACATGGTGTTAGATTCTTTCACAATCTTTGGTAGATCTCTAACTCCATTAGTCATACTTGCCTTCACAATATTATCAAAATTCACATGACAAAATCTTCTATGCCATAACCAACTGTCATCTACCTTTGCAACAAAACAAGAAGCCTCAAATGTATTTAATTCAAATACATTACCTCTAGATTTAGTACCAGATGTGATCAAGTCTCCTGACTTTCTTCGGATAGAGAATTTCCTATCAATGAATTTCAATTGATAACCTTTGTCCACTAGTTGTCCAACACTCAACAAATTATGCTTAAGTCCATCAACAAGTAATACATTGTCAGTATTGGTCTTTCCATCCAGGGAAATAGATCTAAATCCAATGATAATATTAGGAGTATTATCACCAAATCTCACAACACCACCATCATAGTTGGTTAGTTTAACAAAATTTATTTCTATCTCCAATCATATGGTGTGAACAACCACTGTCTATGACTCTTTCACATTTCTTTTCAACATGTGACATTAAGGCTCTTTCTTCATGAATAGGTTTATCATCCTTGATAGAAATAAATCCAATCTCATTGTAATCAATAGCACCATCATCATAAATACCTTCACTCGTATAGTAACATTCCTTATCATTAGAATACTTAGGTTTATAAAACTTAGATTTATGCTTTGGAACCCTTGTAGGACATCTAGATGCAAAATGACCTGTATAAGTAGTACAATTAACTCTTAAATCTCTCTTCCAAGTTCAGGTTTACCTGATTTCAAACCCCCTTTTTGCACACCATCTTGATTATCTAGACTATTTTTATTTGGTAATCAAATTTAGATTAAAAAATTATTAAGGTTAGGCACTTACAATAAAATCTAGAAAAATGACCTATATCGATGTAAAGTGCTCAAAATTATACCTTGGGGAAAATAAAGAATAATTGCAAAAAGGATCTTGTTGACTAATATTGAGACCTCTCAAGATCAACAACAAAATTTCCCTTCAAATAAGAGTTACGGTTCCCTTCAAAAATTGTTTTAACCTCAATCGAAAACAACAAAATTTGAATTGCAAATGGATAGAGGATAGGAAAGGAGGTATAAAATGATGATATCATATTACATAGATGATGTCAATATATGCCTATGTATAAAATATTTCCCTCCTTGATGTAATGTTTATTGCAAAATATAAAACCATCCACTAATTTTCTAAAACCAACTTCAATATTTGAAACCACTATTTAAAAGAAAGGAAATGCTCATATTATTGTGAAAGTGGTTTACTAGAGAGATTGGTGGTTTGGTTGTTGAAATGGATGAATAATATTTGAATTGTGTGTTTGGTTGATAGGGACTATGCTAGTAGTATAGCCTATAGCTACACCACATTGTTCCTTCTTAGACTCATGTACCCTATAGACTATGTAGGTCACAATATACTATACCCTAATACATTAAAAAACATGCCCCTTTTTTTAAATTTAAATATATAAAAACATTAAAAATAGAGTTAAATATTTCACAAATTGCACCTATCTTATTTCTAAAATATCATTCATTAACAATACTATAAAGTATTAAAATTTATTTTTTAAGTATACTTAATGAGAGATTTATTTTCTTCAAATTTTGAATATTTATGTTTAGAATGTATACACAAATTCTCAATAATTACTACTTTGTAAAACATTCTCTTCAAATTTTAGCTATTTTCTTGCTATAAGTGATAGAAAGTAAAATAATTGATTAAATTTTTTATTTCATTGCTTCACTTAGTCTAAAAAAGGTCACAATTGGGAGATCATTCATCAACATAGTCATCAACAGAGTCAGGACCACCTCAATACAAAATGTATAATAAAGATGAAAGGAAGCAAAATATATAAGGTTCATTGAATACCAAGTGCTCTAAGGCTTAGATAATTAATTCTTGTAAAGTCTGGAAATGTATTAGGGGATTAGAAAGCTCAATCTATATGGGGGCCTTAAGTGAGAAATGCTCAAACCTTGAAATCACAAGTCTAGGAATATTACACCAAAAGGGTGTTTCACATGAAACAAAAACTAGAATTGTTGATGATCTTTAAAAGAGAAAAAAAAACTTTGTAAGACTATGAACTATGCAACCTTCAGGTCATGAGGTTCCTAGATGAGTTCCTAACCTATTTCATAAGAGATTAATCTAAGGGATATGACCAACATAATATACACTTAAGCTAAAAAATAATACACCATCAACACATAGAGTCTATAAGATCTATAGATAAATAAACGTTAATAGGAATTTCACTATTAATAGCCCATCATATACTTTATGTATATAAACTTTCTCACTCTCGTAGATATTATGCTCTTCATCATTGACAATTAAAAGTTGTAAATGACTAGCATTTAGGTCCATATTAATATACTTAATTTTCCCTAGTGGCAATATTAATGTTGAAATAAATATGGGAAGCTCTAAAGCATCCAATTGAGATAATTTAGACAGATGAGAAGGCCTGAATAGTATTTACTTTAATGCTATCAAACTTAAATGAATAAATTCACACAGTTTACACTAGAACTATCCTATATATTTCTATACTTTTAAATTTTTTATCCATATAATACTTCTATATTTTCTCTTCTTTTTTTTTGTTTGTTGAAGGTTCAAAACCTCTTTGGCTTAGAGCCAAGGACTGAGGGTATCCATTCCGCCAAAATTTGCCTGGGGCATGATCTCGACCTCATCCCTTATGGTGTCTAGCCTTTGCTTGCAACAAGACTTGACCCCTAGTGGGCTTAATAAGAACCAAAAAACTTCACCAACAAACAAAAGGCTCATTGACAAATACAAGAACATATTTAAAACAACAAATATAATATAAGCATATTAAATCTATTTTTAATTGTGATTTTAATAAAACAAAATTAACATAAGATTTTATTTTAAAAATAATAATAATAAATTTAAAAATAATATAATTAAAATAATATTTTTTATAATTTATTAAATTTATTAAAAGATCTTGTAAAAAATACTTTTTACTTTTCATATCTCACTTTATAATACAAACAATATACAATGTATGGCATACTTAAATGATAGATTACAAAAGTGATCTAAAAGAAAAATCAACAAATGTTAACAAAAACTCTACAAATCATATAATACTTAAAATATTCTAAATACCCATATTCTAAAATATATTACTTGCTCTACTAGGGTTTCATGCGTACAATGTACTGTCTGTGTTTCCACTCTGAGCCATCCATCTGTCAAACCGCATTTACTGCGGGATCCCTTTTGCATTAGGGTTAGCTTTTATTATGGCTCCGGCCAACTTCGGCCTAGCAGTTACTGCTGGTGCGCGAGTTGAAGCTTCAGACTGCCATGGCGCCTCCTCTGAACA
>MU220602.1:155009-166788 GCA_018584345.1 Thuja plicata | reverse complement strand
ATGTATATGTATACATACATACATACATATATATATGTATATATATATGTATATACATACATATATATATATGTATGTACATATATATATATGTATATATATACATATATATATGTATGTATATACATATATATGTATGTATATACATATATATATCTACATATATATATATATATATATACATATACACACACACACACATATATATACCTGTGTGTGTGTGTGTGTGTGTGTAGAAAATTTTGTAAAGCGAGGATGTGAAAGAGATATTAGAGATGATTGATGGCAGATGTGATAACTGAGTTTGATAGATAGTATTAAGAGCTACAACTGGAACTATTTAAGCATTGGAGATGCTTGATTTTGTTCATTATTGAGAACACTTTGTAACATAAGTAATGATTGTATGAGATATAAGCTTAGTGTACCCCTAACAGGGTGTTGTATACCTTTAACAGGGTTGATATTCCTTTAACAAGAAAATGTACTATGTAATACTCAAATCCTAACAAGGCTAGGTATCCTAACAGGAACATTATACTTTAGTGCATGCTTGTGGGTACCATCCCCACCTGGGTTTTTGTTTGGCCAAAGTTTTCTTGATAATAAATAATGGTGTAATGAGTTGTGCGTTATTTTCTTATGTTGTTTTCATGTCAACAATCTTAAGGTTTATTTGGAATTGGTTTAAGTTTAATTTAAAGTGTTGTAATACTAATTCACCTCCCTCTCAGTATTACTTAATCCTAAAAATGATTGGAGATAAAAATAAGTTTGTTAATTGGAAAAAGTATGATGGTGGTGTTGTATGATTTGGTGATAATACGTCTAAACTTATCATTGGAGTTGGATCTATCTCTTTGGATGGAAAAACTAATACTAACAATGTGTTGCTTCTTGATGGAATTAAGCATAATTTGTTGAGTGCTATACAACTAGTGGATAAGGGTTATCAATTGAAATTCATTGATGGGAATTATTCTATCAGAATTAAGTCAGGAGACTTGATTGCATCTGGTACTAAATCGAGAGGTAATGTATTTAAGTTAAGTACATCTAAGGTTTATTTTTTTTTTGGGAAGGTTGATGGTAGTTGGTTATGGCATATAAGATTTGTTCACGTTAACTTTTATAATATTATGAAGGCAATTTTGACTAATGCAGTTAGAAATCTACCTAAGAATGTGAAACCATCTAACACTATGTGTAAAGAGTGTGTTATGGGGAAGAAGACTAGAAGCTTAGTTTTAAAAGAAAATCTTACTCAAAAAAGGGAAGCTAGATCTGGTACATACAAATCTGTGTGGTCCTGCAAGAAGAATATCTTACTATGGTGAAAGGTACTTTATACATTTTGTTGATGAATTTTTGAGGATGATGTGGGTTACATATCTGAGAGAGAAATCTAAGGCGTTTGACAAATTCAAGATATTAAAAGTAAAAGTTGAGAATGAATCAGGCTTGAAGATAAAATTATTGAGATCAGATAGAGGTCATGAGTTTAATTCAGATTTGTTTAATACCTACTACGAAGAGCATGGAATGTATAGACAAATATCTGCTCCTAGGAAACCACGACATAATGGGATAGAGGAGAGAAGAAATAGAACAATATTAGATGATGCTAGAACTATGTTGCTAGAAGCAAATGTATCAGTTTTCCATTGGAGAGAAGCTTTTGGTAGTGTTGTGTACACCGTGAAAATAATTTAGATCAGAGAAGTTACAAGTAAGACTCCTTATGAATTATGGTTTAATTGTACACCTATTGTAAACTATTTCAAAATATTTGAAATTAAATGCTATATCAAAAGAGATTATGAGATATAGAAGTTTGTTGCTAGAAGTGATGAAGATTTCTTCCTTGGTTATTCCACTAAGAGAAAATCCTATAAATATTTCAATCTAAGATTGAGGAAGATGATTGAAAGTACTAATGTGAGGATAGATGAATGGTTTTAGATTCAAGAGAGAATGTATGACTGTGATCAGATTACAGAGATTAAGGAGGTCACTGTTGATGTTGAAAAACCTTTGGAGATTGATAATGAGATCAAAGTATGTCAAGATAAATCAAATGATCTTATTGAAACTCCTATGATTCTGATGTACGTTAAGAAGAACCATCCTAAAGATCAAATCATTGGTGATGCAAATAGAGGAATGATGACAAGATTAAAATTAACAGATGAAATTTGTTTGATTTCTCAAGTTGAACCGAAATCTACTGATGAGGCATGTAGAGATGATTCTTGGACTAAAGCTATGTAGGAAGAATGAGAACAGATAAAGAAAAACTACACTTGGGAATTGATTCCAAGGACTAAAAAAAGGAATGTTATAGGAACTAAGTGGGTTTCCAAAAACAAAATGGATGAGGAAGGAAAAATGGTAATAAATAAGGCTAGGATGGTTTATAAAGGATTCTTGCAACAAGAAGGCATAGAATTTGAAGAAAGTTTTTCTCTTGTTGCTAGGTTGCAAGCGGTGAGATTATTTCTGGCTTATGCTACACATAACGACTTTAAGGTATTTCAGATGGATGTGAAATCTGCATTTTTGAATGGAGATCTAGAGGAAGAGGTAGACATAGAGAACCCTGATATATTTCTTGTGACAGAAGATGAAGACATGATTTCTAAATTGAAGAAATATTTGTATGGACTTAAACAAGCACCAAGAGCATGGTATACAAGACTAGACATGTATCTACTTCATCTTTGTTTCAAAAAAGGTAACGTAGACAATAATTTATACTTAAGAACTAGTGAAGATGGAATTCTAATCGTAGAAGTTTTTGTTGATGATGTCATTTCTGGAGGTAATGATGAAATGAGTAAAAATTTATATCTAAAGAGATGGAAAATGAATTTTAAATGTCAATGATTGGTGAAATAAAAATTTTCCTTGGATTGAAAATTAACTAGAACAAGAATGGTATTTTTATATCTCAGACCAAGTATCTTAAGGAACTGTTGAAGAAATTTGGAATGGAAGAGTGAAATATGTTGAGACATCCATGGTGAATGGTTATATACTTACTAATTATGATAAAAGTCAGCTTGTTTTTCAGACAAACTACAGATCGATGATTAGAGGTCTACAATATCTAATCACACTAGACCAGATATTTCCAATGAAGTTGGAATCATGGCAAGATATCAAGAAAAAGAGGCACACCTTACTACTGTGAAATTTTTTTCAAATACTTGAAAGGAACAATAGAGTGTGGATTATGGTATGAAAATCTGATGACTTTATTTGACATGCTTATACCAATGCTGATTGGGAGGGTAGTGTGGATGATAGAAAGAATACAAGTGAAGGATAAATTTTCTTTGGAAAAAGGCTAATTTCATGGTTAAGTAAGAAGCAGGATTGTATAGCTCAGTCTACTATAAAATTTGAGTATGTTGTTGCTGCTATAAATTGTACACAGATTGTTAGGATGAAACAAATGCTGAAGGACATTGGAATAATTTTTAAAGAGCCATTGGTTATCCATTGTGATAACACAAGAAAAATGAATATGTCAAAGAATCCTATAATACATTCAAAGACTAAACATATTTATATTAAGCATAATTTCTTGAGAGACAAGGTAGTAGAGAAGGAGATTAGATTGGAGTATGTTAGCACAAAGGAACAAATAGTAGATATATTTACAAAATATTTTCCAAAAGATGCTTTTGAGTATCTCACAAGCATGCTTGCGGTGAGAGTCCCTCCCTATGCATCAGTGTAGTGGCTTTAAAAGCTATATCATTTTCTGGACTTGATGTGTGGATCTACTCCCCAAGGAGGGTGATCGCAGGAACACTGAAGAACATATTTTGGTGATTTTGCACTTGGTTGTTATAGACATGAAGATTTGAAAATGCTACACCTTGCAGAAGAATGAAGAAGAGTTATGGCACCTTTTTCCATTATTTTCAAAGGGGGAGAGATTCTATGTGAAAATACCTACTGTTTAGGGAGAGTTGTGTTGAGGATATTAAGAATATTGTACTTTTGGGTTGATGGATTTTCCCATATGTTGCCATCAATGCCAAAGGGGGATATTGTTTGTTGGAATTGGTTACTACTAATGATATTGGCATTCATGTTTTGTCACTGATGTCAACATATATTTTTTTGGAGGAAGAAAAAATTGGTTATTATTGTTGTATGATGACTGGAAAAAGTGTATAGATACTATATAGTGGAATCAAAATGAGTAAAGATGATGCTATGTAGAAAGATGTATGGTGATCTTATTTCTAAGGTAGCTTGGATTAATATTGTATATTGGATGAGTTATAGATGGTTTAGTGAAGACTGGATACTGGATTGTTATAGTGATTCTTGCTCATATCTTGTTATGGTACTTTATGTCTTTATCTGCTCTGGTACTGATAGTTGAATTTGTCTTTTTGCAAGAACTACACCGCAGTATGATGCTTATTGGTCGCAGCATCAGCCTATTCCTCTGACAGATGTCTCACATCCTATTCCCAGGACTTTGATGAGGAGGGCTCGATGGGTACATTGTGGTAGGGGAGGCCGTGATGGAGGGAGAGGTGGTGATAGGGGTGGGAGGGATGGGGGTAGAGATGGTGGATGGGGTAGGGGAGGGAGAGATGATGGGGGGGATGATCCTGGTCCTGGGGGTGCTAGAGGTAGAGTTAGGATGAGAGGTGGCCAGAGTGGTGATCAGTCTAGAGTTGGGTTGGGTGCCATCTTGGAGGATGAGGAGGCTTTAGAGGAGGAGGAACCTTAGTTGGTGCACAGAGTTTGCAGGTGGATGGGAGAAATTTGGCTCCCTATCATGAGGATAGAGTTGATATGGAGGATGCAGATGTGGAGATTGCAGACATAGATGTGGATGCTCTGGATGAGAAGAGTGCCAAGATATGTTCCTTTGGGGAGAGTGGCAGTAGAAGGAGTAGTACAGGGGAGAGCTCTGAGAGTGGTGATGACTCAGTGATTTTGAGACGGAGAGGAGGTGAAGGGCTAGGGGATAGGACAAAGGAGGGTGATATGGATGTTGCCATGGTTGGTATGGATGATGATCCCTTAGAGGTGGAGTGACTCTCCCAGTAGGTTCAAGATTTGTAGGCCCAACTTGCCTTATTTGATGCTCGTATGACCATTTTGGAGGCCCATGTGACAACAGCTGAGTCTAGAGAGCGACAGGCTTGGGTCAAGGTCTGCTCTTTCATTGATAGTGTACAAGATGTTTCCCATAGAGATATTTTAGATAGGTATTATAGATCTAGGAAAGAGGCTTAGAGGGAGATTGATTACTGGAGATGGCATTACAAGGGTGTCATTCTGGTAGAGTAGAGAGTTCCTAGCTACACAGAGTTATAGAGATCGAGAAGGGCTTAGCGTTCTTAGAGTAGTGGTATCAGAGCTCCTAAGTCCTCTCATAGGACAGATTCTGATATGCCTCCCCCTTGTGCACCTCCGAGCGAGGGTGGGGGTAGTTCTTGTTGACCATACTCCCTGTACCTTTTTGTAGTGATTTATTGTATACTCTGAGTAGTACCATTATTGTATCATGATACACTGATATATATATGATATACATGTTGATTACCTTCTTTGTTCAGACTTGCAAATTTTCATTTGTACTCAGATATTTTGATGTACATGAGATGCAGCTATGTTTTGATGTGATGTTTAATGGTTTACTTTGCTATATGTATGATTCTACATGATTTAGTGGTTTAGATGATGAGATGTATATGCAATGTGTTTCTATTATGCAGATTTGTGTACGGATGATTTTCTTTTGCTATGATACTGACACGTCATGCAAGATGGTGTAAATGAAATGCTTGTTTATATGAGATGCTTTATGAATGCATGTGATGTTTATGATTTATCATGTATGCAACTACCATGTTTTTGTACTTTTCCGATGCACTTAATGAATGAATGCAATCTACTATGCACAAAATATCTGAGAAATACATGTGTTAGTTAGAAAGAAGTTAGTTTGGATAGATGTGCTATGAGATTGATCTAGTAGAATGTAATGATAGAAAAGTTTTCTTTTTGCATTTTTGGATAGATATGATCTGATAGAAAGGATGGATGTCCCAAGTCGCTACCCGTGTTTCCAATATTTGTCATCATTGCATCTTTTTATGTATTTTCTGATATTCTGGAAGAGCGTCAAATGATCTAGATCACATACCACTTGGATACTACCATGACCTCTTAATAGTAGAAGGAGTAGAGAGATTGAATAGAAAGAGACCCATAGGGCACCCAAATATTGACCATCTAGATTCAACTATGTTCCCTGTTTGAAAAGAAATAGAGCCAAAAGCACCCAGATATTGACCATCTGGATACCGCTTGTCCTTTGAGTTAATCTAAAACATAGTAACCAAGATAGAACTCCTATGTACCCAGAGTCCATCTAGATAACACTCTGAGCTCTTTATTTCTGAAAGGGAAAGCCAAACAAACAAGATAGAACTCCTATGCCCCTAGAGTTCATCTGGATAGCATCACAAGCTCTTGTTTGCAACATAAAGGGAAAGACCATAAAGACCAAGATAGAACTCCAAAGCAACTTAGAGTCAATCTAAATATTGTTGTGAGCTCTTGATTCTATAAAGAAAATAAAAAATAAAAGAGAAGGAATGTCCAATTCTTTCCCAGGGTTAATATCAGATTGTAGAACTACGCGACTACCAGATAAGTGACACCACCTACTGCATTTATCCTAAATCATCATGGCCCTAAAATCAAAGTGAACATTCAATAGACATCAATCAAAGAAAATAAGTCATGATCTATCATAGCTACTCTCCTCACATGGTGGATCCTGGAGTAGTGTAAGAACATAACCCTAAAATATAGACTGACATCTGACTGACTTGACTGACCTAGTCAACATTTTTGTATGGTTCCTTGATGCAGTTGGGCTCTCTTGATTGGCTCAAACTCTTTGGATAGGCTTGATTTCTTTGATTATGTTGGCAGTTGATCAAGCTATGTCAGATGTGCCCAATGCTTTTTCACAAAGCTCATGATTGTGATAGTATTTGATTGATAGATTTGATTGCTCTGATCATTTTGGTAGCTGATCAAGCTATGTCAGATGTGTGCAATGCTTGTTCGCAAATTTCATGATTGTGACAATAGATAGTTTGGCTTGGTCGCCTATTGCTTGCTGATTGAACTGATAGATTGATAAAGTTGTGTCAGATGAGCCCAATGCTGATATGCAAAGATCATGATTGTGGCATTTGATTGACTGGGTGTGCTTGCCCCTTGCTCTCTTGATAACCGAGTTGGTTTTATTGCTTTGGGGTTTTTGCAATTTTTTTGAATGTTTTTGATGAAGATTGATTTTCTCTTGATTTTTTATCTTTGTAGGATTTTTTATGATTTTTTCAATTTTTAGGATTTTTTCAGACATTTGCAATCACCCCCTAGTTTGGTGGACCAGTGTTAACCATGGGTAAGTGCTGATGCTCAGAGGGGTTTTGTGCTTCTGGATATAGCTTGGGATGGTCAATCTTGCATTTTGAAGTCTAATAAAGCTTTGGAGCTCATTGATGGTGAAGCTAGATTTGAACACTTGGCGCCTGTACACGAGTCCCGCCAACCTGGACTCTTGACAATGCAAGATACACCCAGTGAAATGCACATAGAGTAAAATAAAACAAACAATTATCAATTTCAGTTATTGAGGAAAGTAACAGAAGCTAAAAAAAAGTAGATAATAGATAAAGACATTAGGAAGACAGTGCTAAAAAATCAATTGCGATAATAAACACAGGCAAATGTGGTGCTTTTACGTGATTGTAGAACATAAACTACAAGTGTGGCAGACAAATTACAATTGTGATATTTTATACATGAAAGTGAGTCACCTTTATCAAATGTGGTATATAACAGGCAATTGCGGCATTTAAACTACAATTATGGCAAAATCGTAGCCGATTGCAACACATATGACAATTTTTCAAAAAAGTATGAATTTTAAAAGAAATAAATTAAGTAATAAATGACATGCAAAGAGACAAAACTCACCTGACATCTAGAGCCAGTAGGTCTGTGGTACATACAGACTCAATTAGAGATGTGCACTATGCTAGGAAGGCCCGCCATCACTCAAAAATAGGAAGAAAAAGAAGGCAAAAATTAGAAACTAACTTACCAAGTTAATCAAAGCTCCAAATCGCAAATTGACAAGTGAAATCAGAAACTAACTTACCAAGTTAATCAGAGCTTCAAAGAGATAACTCCAATTAGATCACATGGGCTACTCCACCCATCTCTCTAGTCCACATGGGTAACTTCACCCACCTCTCCAGTCCACATGGGTAACTTCACCCACCTCTTCAGTTCAAAAAGGTAACTCACAATTAGCTCTTCAGTCAAGCAAACTCTATCTCCTCTTTACCAAATGAAGAGGTGGAGTTTACTAAGGACCTCTCCTGTTCCTTTTGATCTCAACCATTCATCTCCTCATCTCTGGGATTGATCTCAACCATTCATATCATCACCAATTCCTATATAATAAACCCTTCATAACCATTTGAAGGATCCAATATTTCAAGCTCTCATGTGCCATTATTCCGTCAGTTTGGTTCTAGCATTCAAGCCATCTTGTGATCACACACCCATTTTAATTATCAACTTCTTGACATTTCTCAAGTCATAGACGCTGCCTTGCCAATATTGAGCATCAAGAACAACATTTCAGAAGGAGTAGAGAGAGACAATAGAAGCTTCAAGCATCGTCGGGTTTGCATTCATTTGTTTTCCTTTCTCTTGCTTGTATATTTTATTGATTATGTTTCATCATTATTCATTTTAGTACTATCATGTATTTGATTCATATCAATTGTGAAACCTTTGCTACTGACCCTTGCCTTTGGAAAGCTTGGGAACCCACGGATCACAAACCAGAAGGAGAGGCGTACACAATCCTAATTTTCAATCTGCACAACCTGTTCTTTTATACCAATTGAAAGGATTCAAAAGCTAATAAAATAAATAGGAGATTTAAAGGTCAAATAGACAAATACACAACACAATGATTTATCTTGGTTCACCAGAAATGTGGCTATGTCCAGACTGCAAAGTATTATATTAATGTCAAAAGATCAATTACAAATGAGCAGGGGAAGCATATTGTGAGGCCTCACCTCGAACCCCATCGTAGTTTTCCAGTTTTCTTCTTATGATAGATTTAGCATATGATACTTTGCTTTTGATGCACCATAGACATTATGGACTTTATGCTTTATGTCATGGATTTGATTATTTTGGGATGTATGCACACATGATGCTTTATGATGCACCTTATGGACTATATTATGTTTTCTATTATGAACCTTTATTCTGAGACTATTGATTTGGAAACTCATTATGATTATGTTATGGTTATTGATTAGATCTAGATTTATTTAATTTAACTGTTGAATTTCAATTTATTGCAATGTGAATTTTACCTTATGATAAATGCTTAAAATGAGAATTAAGTAATGTTTTGATCTTTAGTAATAACTTAGTATATTGACGATGTCCTTATATTCTAAATATTGCTTATCTCTTTATGATGCATAATTATTTTCTTGGACTACTGATATTTGAATTGAGTGTACAGGTAAGAAACCATGGTATTTTATCTAGGGAACCAAACAAAGGGATATGTGAACTCAGTTGAGCCAAGGTTGTGTCTGATGAGAGACAAGACCTCATTGTTTCATAATTTTATTCGTAAAAATAATTGGATGAGTGTGAAAGTGTAATCTTTAAATGTATTTCTTAATTTCTTTGTGAGTTTTGCCTAAGTGGATACGACATGGCCTAGTGATGTGTAAATTTTGTGTGTGCCATTTGACACTTGTGTTTTGTACTTAAGGCCATGACATGTCAACTTGGGAATGGTTGTCCACCTACCTAGATTAGTACATTGGTGAATCCCCATATGCATACCTTGGGTTGGGAGATGGGAGTGTGGTCACCTCATTGAAATTTCGAAATTATTCTTAGAGTAGACTTTTAGAGGGGTTATGGAGTGTCTAGGGGTGTTTTGGGGTCATTTTTAGGTAGCCCACTTGTTATACCAATAGTTAAGGGCCTTTTTAAACCTAGGATAGCCCCTATCTGACCATGAGACCATTCCAAAAAGTTGATTTCCCAAGGTGGACGAAAATCAACTCTTAAGAGGCTTGACTTGGGTAGAACACCTTTCCACATTGTTGTTAGGACATATTTCACCTTTTTGAAGCTTCCTTTCTTAGTTCCCTTTTTGGTATGGTGTAAGAGTTTAGGGAAGAGGGACCAATTAGAGAACTTTTCTTCTCCCCATGAGCTTTCTAGAGGGATTTTTAGTGGGAACTCTTCAAGTTAGAGAGTTTGAACACCCACTCCCTAATTTTAGGGACATTGCTAGAGTTGGAGATCTTGGAAGGAGGGATTTGGCTAAAAAGGAGCTCTTCTACAAATTTATTCCTTATGCTTGGATTTTAGGTTGGTGGATATTATGCAACTCTCTCTCTCACTCTTGTAAACTTATAAGCTTTTGGTATATGTTTGTTGTTATGTCTTATAGGCTTGTTGAAAACCATGAATCTTATTGTTTTTGTGATGTTTGATGTTGTTGCAAGTTTTTACCTTGTTTTCCTTTGTATGTGTTTGTTAATGGGAGTATCAAGACTCACTCACCCTTGGGAGGAAAGAGTAGTCTTGGGGGTGGAGGTGTTATGATAGCCCTTGGTGTAGAGTCTTTTCTCAAGGAGGAGAGGGAAAAAGCATGGAGTATGGGCTCCATGAAGCCTCCCTCATTGTGCTTCATTGAGGGTCATAAGGGTTTGACATTGTTTTAGTTGCAATTATGAAAGTGAGAATGTTTTGGACAGCCATGTGAAGGCTGAAATTTTTTATGTTTTGGGATGGCCTTCTCCCTTGGGTACCTGGTCCACTTCACCCCAAGAAGGATCCTTGCTTGATCCATTGTGTAAGCCTTTGGAAAATAGGAGTTTAATGTTTTCTTATTGTTGTGGTTGTTTGAATGTATTTCCCCACCTTTGTTTGGTTCCCCAAGCTCGGGAGTGGCCTCATAAGAGGCCTAGGTTGGGTGGAGAGCTGCCCCATGGTTTCAAGTTTTCTCCTTGTCTTGTTTGTAATGCAGATTTGAAGGATTGAAGCCACATTAAAGTTGAGAAGAAGCTTAGAAGAAAAGAAAATATAGTTGTTAGTTCTCTCATTATCATGTTACCTTTATGTAAAGTCATTGGGACTTATGTGAGCCATGTATTAAAGAAAATGAGTACATTGTAAAGAGCCTTAGAGGCTAAAAGTTAATCTACTTGTTAGTAGGAAGAGGCCATTTATGTAAAAGTTTTCTTGATAGCTGTTAAGAAGGAAATGTATGAGAAAATCTTTAGTTGTCTCTATTTTAGCTACCTTTTAAAAAAATAGTTATAGATAGCTTTCATGTCTAAATTTTTTTTAAGCTTTTATTTAGTTACTTTGTTTTAAGCTCAAAGATCCAATGAAATGCATATGCATGAATTTGAAGTTGTATTTCTATAAAAGTTTGATTTACTTTAAAAAAAAAAAATCTGCAAGTTAGAAAAAGTTACAATCACTAATATATCTACTTTCCAAACTATTTTAGAGCATCTCAACTTATTAGATTAGTAGAGCAATGTGCTTTTAGGTCTTGCCTATTAAAACAATAACTATTAAATCTATTAGCTACTCTATTAGATTTCCAAAAAAAAATTGATAGAAATATATATATATATATATATATATA
>MU220602.1:118036-148917 GCA_018584345.1 Thuja plicata | reverse complement strand
GGCCATTACTCATGATAATCATTCTGAGCACTTGGTGAATATCTTGTGAGTTGATATTTGGAGACCATTGCTCTGAGCACTTGGTGAGTGTCATGGACTTGATACTTGAAGACCATTGTTCTGGATAATAGTAAAATGATATAAATTTTAAATGATTATTCATACTCACATATTACATTGAAGTAATATATTTATCCTCCCTAGCTAAGAGGGAGTGTTGATTTTTATAGCTTCGGTCAGATAAACATAATCATCGATGATAATCTCAATCAATAGAATGATTTATGAGTTATATCTATATATATACAAATATACATAATAATAATAATTAAATTTATTATTATTATTACATATTTTATCATACATACATACATAATTATATTTGGATATTAAATCATAAATCATTATATTAATTTATTCTATGTGGAATAAATAGTCATCTTTATGTTTAACAAACTACCGATTATGTGTAATGTTTGCAATGTTTAATGAAGAGATGTATTGGTGGAGAAACATGTCTCCACATATGTGGAGACATGTCTATCCATCGATATGTCTTCTTACTCATATACATATAATCCAAAATAGATTGATTTAAGGCAAGTACAAAAATAAAATAGTGCAAGTCAATATTACATCGATCTCCATCATAGATATTGAACTGTACTTCAACAACTATCATAAATAATTTATCAAGCCATCTAATGGTTGAAATGTATATGAATATTTGGAATGAGCATAATCTCCTAAACCTAGTAATATTTTTCCAAGTAGAGCACAAAAGTAAAAAAATAAAAGCATGGATGACATGGGAAGAAAAGTGGTTTAATAAATCAAAGGGAGCCAAAATGGATAATTACTGAATATTGCTAAGTAATAACCTGTTCACATCGAGAGGAAAGCTATATTAAAATTTGTCAAAAATGTCATGTAAATATGATTTTCATTTTAAAATATATTTGTGAATTCAACTTGTTACTACCTAAATTAATTTGCATACAATCCAACAAGGTTATACCCAATCATAATTAGCCTAAGATTGCTTTAAATCGAATTCAAGATGTCAGTTCAACTTATGTTATCGAATCCAAAAGATAGATTGGAAAGTTGACACATTAATTATATTGAGAGTGAACAATGCTGCAATCAAGGTATGTTTCAAACATATTAAACCACTTATTTCTTTATATTAAAGTTTGTTTAGAGTTGTTTTTCTGGAGAATATTACTGTAATTTCATATTTTTTAATTGATTCATATATTTCTCCTTCCTCTTACTTTTGGTCAACGATACACATTTTTCTAAATGGGTATTGTTGTTGTTCACATTGGGAACTTATACATCTAAATATTAAATTCAGAACCATACATCCAATGATGACATTATCTCATAATTTAATTTTATATCTGATTTCTTTTGAGTCAATATATTATTATCATTATGAATTTGAATTGTTACATACAAAGTACAATAACATTCTCTTAGTATTTTTGCTAAGTTATTATCCTCTTATATTACTATTCACAATCAAAACAATTATAATTATTTAAGTACTGATACACATTTATTGAAAATAAATAAATAAATCCTTGAATATTTAAATGGGTTGGTTCAACTCTTTGTTATTCAATAGACATAGCATACATAAAACTTGTTTTGGCTATAGGGAATAGTTGAGTGGTCTTTATTACTTTTGATCTTTTATTTATAATATTATTTTGGAAGTTATAATATAATGAATCATTTGAAATATAAATTATTCTTTTTCTATATGGTAACTTGCTATGTCCAATTGAGTTAACATTTTGACATTTTTTTGTAAATCACTCTTGGATAAGATAAATAGACATCAATTCTTTCAGTATGATAAATTAAAAATAGACACACTAGCAAGTTTGTATTTTTTTTTCTTTTAAAGAATGCTAGCAAGAAGTATGTAGCATCCTTATAATTATTGTAAGATTGTTGTTGGATGCTAACACATATAAAGATGCATATTGTTTCTTTTATCTGTTGTGTGATTAGGTATTTTTTTTATTAACCGCATGCATGAATTTATGATCATTCTAAATATTCTAAATGCTATAATACATCTTGGAAATATCTTAGAAGAGATGCATACTCTACCTTACAATTATTTTCAATTCTTATTTAATGCCATACTTAGATTTAGTTGTTACATAAAGGGGTGTAACTAATTTTGGATGAATGGAGTCATAGGAAATATCTATTTGTTTAATATGTTGGTGCCCAAAAATGATGGATCAGATTTGGCCAACTGATTGGTACACACTAGTACCTCTACAATTATGGCATAGTTAGGCCAAGGCTAGTAGGCCTGATTCCACTTCAATCTAAATAACCCTTTATGATGCCTAACTGCATACACCAACAATCAAATCTCCTCCCAAGTTGCTAAAAGGTCCTTGGAGGAAATAATACAATCTCCTGACACTCTTGAATATGCAAAATTTAAACTAAATTGAATTATCCCTAAAAACCCTAATTTAATAAATGCTCTGAAAAGTGATTAGATTTTCTACAAACTATTGAATATGAATCAAAAGAAAATTTTCAAATAATAAGATCAGTACCTACTGAACATGCATGTTATAGAGTCAAAGAAATCTCAATCCTATGTACAATCAAAGACGATTTAAAAAAAAAACTTACTTTTAATAAAGCAAGATCATCACTTCAAAGGCTTCCACTTGAATTACAATTCAAATTAATCTATATGGTGAATCCCATCGAATTTAACTCAAATTAAGAGACCGACAAGAACAACAGAAGATACACAGATCTTACAATCAATGTTCAAACTATATATTAACTTTGAATTATCATACTCAGGGAATATAACATAGTGAAGCACTCTAGTACACAGAGTATTTGAAAGACTAATTGAAAATCAATAACAATTTAACCATAAATAAATAGAATAACACTTATCTCATTTGATATTTTAAACTTTGTACATAATGATTTATACTTGCAGTAGTATAATCGTTTCTCTCTAGAGTTTTCCCCCTAAAAATATCATTGTAATCATTTCAATGGTTTCCTGTGAAAGGTCATCCCTTTTCAAAATAACCTAATCCTACAACTAACTCTAGATAATTATACAAATAAATCATATATATGGTTTAAGGGAATAAATCTTTTCCTGCATTACAAATAATATTTGTCATATCCTTTGATTTATTCGGTTATCATTACATGTTTATGTTATAAAATTCCTGCACACCAAATCCCAAAATTAGATAACTTTTAATAAATAACGTTCTCAAATCACTAAAATGATAAAAAAAAAATAATATATCAAAAATGATTTATCAAGAGGATCATAATGTTATTTCAAATAATTAAACAAAAGGTAATATGAAATATTTTATTTAAATATGCCAAAAATATTAAATGGTATAGTTTTAGCAATATTTAAATAATTTAAATCAAATAAATAACATATTTAAAAATGAATTACCTTATTATGATATTTCACATTAGTAATTTAGGGTAAATTAAAATAATGCCCTCTAAATCACATTTTTAATATACAAACTTTTTAAGGCACATAATACAAAAGAAATGAGATAATATGATTTTCTCTAACACATAACTCGAATAAAACATATAGACTAACTGGTTAGATGGGGGATGGGTAGGTAGGTAGGAAAAAGGGGTGGCTTGAGAGGTCGAGTGTTCAACTCTTGATTGCCATCGTTTTACCCTATATACTTATTATTCTTTTTTAATTTATTTTTATTTCAAAAATATTTATGCATTTAAACCATTGAAATATAATATTAAAGTTTTGCTTTTAAATATGAAAATAGGACAATGACAATTATTTAGGCTTTTTTTGATTGCTTAATTAATTTTTAAAATAGGGAAATATTATGAAAATAAAAACAAATATTTCTACTTCCCTGATATTGTGTATAAAGAGGGCCTAAATTTTCAGGTACCAACAATGACTCTTATTGGGGACGTGCATTCATGCCTTGATGCAACGAGATTCCTATTATCTCTAAAAAAAGTAGACCATAGTAAGAAAAAGATCATGAATTTTAGGACAAAATAAAATAGCGTATAAGTTTAGAGAATACTTCCTGTTTCAAGACAAGAAAGGTTTCAAGTACTGACCATGGGTTGGAAACTCCTCAATGTTTTCATCAGTGTCCTGTAAATGGTAAGAATTTTCACCTCCTTTTGAGATGATCATGTAAGTTCCTAATGAAGGGCACTAGCGCTCTAATACCACTTGATGAATGGCACACCACCCTTACCAACTCATACCAAAACAATATAACAACATGGAGATAAAGAGAAGATAAAATGCTTCACAAAGAATACATTAATACTTGAAAATAATTACAACTTTAGAGATCTTACATCCTCAAAGCTTACAATCCAAGAGCTTCAACTTGAGAGCTTCTTCCCCAATACAAGATCCTACAACTTGAGAACTTTTTTCTCCAATAGGAGATTCTACAACTTTGAGAGCTTGCTTATGAATGTTCCTATGCCTTCTTTATATAGGCATTTACCACCCAAGAGATTACAACACAACCAATGTGGGATAAAAGGTAAATGCAACTACCTTGATACAAATATTAAATACCCACCCAATTAATATTAAGCACCATGGTGTAGGAGCACCATGGTGTAGGAGCACCATGGTGTAGGAGCACCATGGCTATGGGAGTCACTTCATGTTCCTATGGCTACATGGGTCACTTCCTGATCCTGATGGAGAACCAAGAGGATTTGAAGATAAAGGAAGAATACAATGACCTACAAGGTCACTTAATTATGTAACATGGATATTCAATCTGTTTGAATGTAATTGAAAGGTCAAAATGACAATATGGATGTAATTGCCAAGGTGAGCAAATAATAGTCAATAAGGGATAATTGTGGGATTGATGGGTAGCATAGGAAAATAAATTGATGTTTTGGGTTCTTAAGGTCATTATAAGAACCTTTTAATTTTATAGGTTTTAAATGTTTAATGGTTTCCAAAGTTGACAATAGAATTGTCAAATCCATGTATAAAGTTGTTAAAAGTGAGCATAGGATAGTCGGTTTCTAACAGATTGTAATAAGTTTGAGAGTAGTTTCAAAATTTTATTTTCGGTTCTAAGGGAGAAGGATAGTATATATATATAATTTAATTCCCAATGGAATGGGAGGTCAGTTGGGTTGATGAAGATATCATTGTTTGGAATCAATAAACGATAAATTCTCTGCATTTTCACTGTCTTTTTTGGTAACCATTTGATTGTTTAGTAGTTTCAATGATATTAAGAATATATTTTTGTTGAAGTGCTGATTTGGAATGTTTATACCCTGACTTAAGAACATTTTGTATTTGGAATCATTGAATTTGATTAATTTTGGAGGAAGTTCTCTGTATTTTGGTAAAAGTGTTTCAAACTCTCATTTAGGATAACCGAGAGGAAGGTTAATGGATTTACTCCCACTTCTGGTTGATCCAACGTAAACCATTGATGTTTATGTAAATTTTCATTGTATTTTAGTGTCCCATGGTTGTTTCAGGGTCCATGCAATGTTTGGCATGTGATTTGAAGCCATAAAGATGATTGTACAGTCAAAGGAAGAAGGGTATGACTGTCTCAAAAATATAGTCCCATTACGGGGGCCATATCTCAGAAGTTAACCGTTGGATCATTCTAAATTTGAAATATGTTAGAGAGAACCTAATTTTCCACATCCTCACTTGATGGATTTTTTAACTATTTTTTTTTAAAAATTTATTGGTGACTGTGTACGGGTCTCTGCAAGGGGCAGTGACAGGGCAGTTTGTGAGGAATTTCCTTCGTAAATGTGTTGGGGAGGTTTTGTAATGGATTAGGAGGTTTGAGGGGAGTGTGGAAAATATTACAATGGTTATAGGAAGAACTATATGGTGTCCCTTTACATTTAGGGGTGTGGGGACACATTAGAAGGGTTGGTTATTGTGATTGTTCCAGAATGAGATGTTGATTGTCATAGTGGATAGCAAGATTGAGTTTTTGCATTCAAGTGTGGGATGCATAGTAGTTTTGTTTGGAGAAGATATGAAGGGTTGCAAGGGGATGTGTAGAGATTCCTCTTTGTGAGAAGATTAGTGGTGGATCCATAGAGAGTGATCCAAGTAAGTGGGTTGCGATAATCACATTATATGATCAAATTTGTATTGATGCATGAGAGGAAGGGTTCAAAGAGTGAAGACATCAAGATGTGGAGTCTAGTGGAAGATAAGATTGTTGTAGACCACTAGCCTCTACATTGAGTGGTATCAGAGGGAGTGAAAGGTCTGGGGTTTGGAAGATTTAGAGTCCTTTGTTGATGCTTGGAGTTGAAGTATCCTCTGAGAGTGTTCCAAAGTGGTGGCTTGAGATCTAATGAATCCTAGATTGGTGTGAGAAGATGACATTGCCTAGGAGTGAGAGATAATTAGCCAAGTTGCTGAAGGAATAATTGGTTGAAGGAAGAAAAGAAGATGAGAAGAAAAGAAGAGAGGAAGTAGAAAGAAAGAGGAGAGAAGAAGAAGAAAGATGGAGAAAAATTTATAAAGCCTTGGATGAGAACCAGAAGAAGTGGGAGAAGATAGCACTACTCCTGGAACAAGCAATAGATGAAGATGAAGATGATGAAGAGCAACAGGTAGCATGTGAGGAAAAAGAAGAACCTAAGGTCAAGGAGGTTCAAGAGGTTGAAACAAAAGTGGAAGAAGAGGATGTTGGTAGAGAGATAAGGCCTATGGGTCTTGAGTATGATGAAGTTGTGATTGGGAAAACAGTATGTCCTTTGACTATAGAGATGGGTACAATGCAGGAAGGTACCCCTATGTCAGAGAGTATGGAGGCTTATGATGTAGCCTTGAGTGAAGATTTTGGATGTCAAGGAGAATGGAATGAGGAAGTGGTTTAGATTATGAAATCTGATTTGGTCTCAAACGAGGAGGCTCAGAATGAGTTGGTGTACCAAGGAAAATGGCATATGGAAGAGGTAGAAATAGGTACAAGAGAGGAACTTGATTTATGGGAAGTGTTTGCAGCCATCATGGAAGAATGGTAGAGTCATGTAGGTACTTTGGAGGCACAAGAAGGAGCATCCTTAAAGGACGAAAATAAGATTGTAGAGGTGGGCCAAGAGGAAGCTCAAAAAGTGATGAATTTTTCTCCAAACACGGAGATAGTGCAAGTTGAATTAGAGGTACAGGTTGGCATAGTGGTGAGAAAGAAGCAGCAGCAACAACAATCAGTGTTCACATTGGCAAGAGATGTCAAGCCCAAAATCAAGATGAAGGTGCAAGAAGGAAGGACAAAATGGTTCAAGGAGGACCTATATTTGCCTAAGGTCAAGATGAAGGCCTGATTTTTACTGACATTTGTTCACTTGCAGGTTTCCAAGAGGACTTGGAAAGGTTTGAACTTGGGGAGTATGGTGTAGGAGCACCATGGCTACGAGAGTCACTTCATGTTCCTATGGCTACATGGGTCACTTCTTGATCCTGATGGAGAACAAAGAGGATTTGAAGATAAAGGAAGAATACAATGACCTACAAGGTCACTTAATTATGTAACATGGTTATTCAATCCGTTTGAATGTAATTGAAAGGTCAAAATGACAATATGGATGTAATTGCCAAGGTGGGCAAATAATAGTCTATAAGGGATAATTGTGGGATTGATGGGTAGTATAGGAAAATAAATTGATGTTTTGGGTTATTAAGGTCATTATAAGAACCTTTTAATTTAATAGGTTTTAAATGTTTAATTGTTTCCAAAGTTGACAATAGAATTTTCAAATCCATGTATAAAGTTGTTAAAAGTGAGCATAGGATAGTCAGTTTCTAACTGATTGTAATAAGTTTGAGAGTAGTTTTAGAAGTTTATTTTCGGTTCTAAGGGACAAGGATAGTATATATATAATGTAATTCCCAATGGAATGGTAGGGCAGTCAGGTTGATGAAGATATCATTGTTTGGAATCAATAAATGATAAATTCTCTGCATTTTCACTGTCTTTTCTGGTAACCATTTGATTGTTTAGTAGTTTCAATGATATTAAGAATATATTTTGGTTGAAGTTCTGATTTGGAATGTTTATACCCTGACTTAAGAACATTTTGTATTTGGAATCATCACATTTGATTAATTTTGGAGGAAGTTCTCTGTATTTTGGTAAAAGTGTTTCAAACTCTCATTTACGATAACCGAGAGGAAGGTTAATGGATTTACTCCCACTTATAGTTGATCCAACATAAAAAATTAATTTTTATGTAAATTTTCATTGTATTTTAGTGTCCCATGGTTGTTTTAGGGTCCATGCAATGTTTGACACGTGATTTGAATCCATACAGATGATTGTACAGTCAAAGGAAGAAGGGTATGACTGTCTCAAAAATACAGTCCCATTACGGGGGCCATATCTCAGAAGTTAACTGTTGGATCATTCTGAATTTGAAATATGTTAGAGAGAACCTAATTTTCCACATCCTCACTAGAGGGATTTTGAAACTAATTTGTTTTTAAAAATTTATTGGTGACTGTGTACGGGTCTCTGCAAGGGGCAATGACAGGGCAGTTTGTGAGGAATTTCCTTCGTAAATGTGTTGGGCAGGTTTTGTAATGGATTAGGAGGTTTGAGGGGAGTGTGGAAAATATTACAAGGGTTATAGGAAGAACTATATGGTTTCCCTTTACATTTAGGGGTGTGGGGACACATTAGAAGGGATGGTTATTATGATTGTTCCAGAATGAGAAGTTGATTGTCATAGTGGATAACAAGATTGAGTTTTTTCATTCAAGGGTGGGATGCATAGTAGTTTTGTTTGGAGAAGATATGAAGGGTTTTAGAGGGATGTGTAGAGATTCCTCTTTTTGAGAAGATTAGTGGTGGATCCATAGAGAGGGATCCAAGTAAGTGGATTGGGACAATCACATCATATGATCAAATTTGCATTGATGCATGAGAGGAAGGGTTCAAAGAGTGAAGACATAAAGATGTGGAGTCTAGTGGAAGATAAGATTTTTGTAGACCACTAGCCTTTGCATCACACCACCAGATGGGCCAATTACAAAATTAAATTGCATTTGTGGGCCAATAAGAAAAATAGAAAGGTACAACTACCAAGGAAACTTCCAAAAATTTCTAAAATGCCACCTATCCACCTTGGTAAATGCAATGACCTTTATTTATTTATTTCATTGTATTTTTGTCACTTTCTCTCTCCTCATTATTATTATTATTATTATTATTATTATTATTTAAATTTTTAATCATGCCCCCTTTTATTTTGTGATGCAAGATGCTCCTGGATCAGGTCTTAACCATAATGCATCGAACTTACCATGATTTCCAAGTTATCTTGGTCTCTTTCATTCTATTTCAGTAGCCAATCCCCTTCTCTAAAAGACCTGTTTGACACTTTATTGTCATGAAGATTCTTAAATTGTCATTGTTTTTGAATATTTCTTTCTTTTGGTAGTCTCCTCTTCTCATCTAACTCTGCTAACTAGCTCAACTGGTCCTCCATAATGTTTATGTCTTCAAGCTCTTCTTCTTGAACAAATCTATAAAATGCCAATATATTATTTAATGGTAACCTTTCTTGTTTCCCATATACCAATTCATAAGAAGTGAAACCTATAGATATTTTTATTGTCACCCTATCTACCCACAAAGCCAAGCTAAATTTTGAGTCCCATGCTTTCTTATTATTGCTCAACATTATTCTAATGATCTTTATTATACTTTTATTGCTTGATTTTTCTTGACCATTTCCTTGTGGATGGTATGGGGAAGAGTATGATAAGTTGATACCATATTTATTACAGAATTCTCCAAATTCCTTAGACCTGAAACACATACCATTATCGCAAAGGATCTTGCAAGGTACTCCAAATGTAGTAAGTATGTTCTTTGTCAAAAACTTGATGACCACCTTACTTGTGGCTTGTCTCGTAGGTATAGCCTTGACCCATTTTGTAAAATAATATGTAGCCACTAATATCCATTTATGAACTCCACTTGATGCATCTGAAATATCCCCAATAAAGTATATTCCCCACATTTTGAAACGGTCTTCAGTTTGTAGAGGAATAAGGGGTAATGCACCATTGTATTTCAGTTTTCTTGAAAACTTCTTACATGATTCACACTTCTTAACATATTCATAAAAATCCTTGAATACATGAGGCCAATAATACCCAGCTTGCAATATCCTATGAGCCATTATCTTAGCTGAAAAGTGACCACCACATACCCCATCATGTAACTCTTTTGTAACTGGCTTGGCCTGACAGATGTCTAGAAAAAATAAAACGACACCATCATTGTTTTTCCAATATAGATCTCCTTGAACTAGTACATACTTTGATGCTTGTAACTTTATAATTCTCTTCTAATTATCACTTAAACCTTCTTGAAATTTCATATCTTTTAAGAAGTAAACTATGTCTGTGTACCATGGATAATGTTCAATGCTAGTTCCTGAATTCTCCAAATCCACTTGGTTTATTTGGGTTGCATCTAAATTTGTTTCTACCATGATTTTTTCCAACCATTGTCCTCTTATTAACTTAGTGATTTGAATATTATTGAACCTAATTAATCCATTGACATCTTCTACCTATGACTTCTGACTACCTCAATATGTCTTTAGTTGATGTATTAGGTACGTATGCCACAATCTTAGCTCCAACTAGATAAGGCCTAAATTACTTTACTGGTTTTACAAATGCATAAGAATATTTCTCATGTATATGATAGTTTAACTAAGAAGCTTGTAAATTATTAATGAAGAAGCCTGTCAGTTGCTCATGTCCTTCATCACTTTTCTATAATAGGACACCTGCAATGGTGATAAAGGAAGCAAAAGAGAATAGTTGAACTAGTTTTGAGTAATCAGGGGATCTTAAAATAGGAGCTTCCTTGATTGATTTATTAATGTTATAAAAATACTATAAGGCCTCATCTATCCATTTTAGAATTGCGTTCTTATTTAACATATTTGCAACAGGTTTAACAATTTTTGAAAAATTTGAGACAAAGCTTCTCACAAAGTTGATTTGTCCAAAGAAAGATTGAATCCCCTTAACATTTTTAGGAATTTGGATCTTATGAATTGCTTCAATCCTTTCTAGATCAATTTTCACTCCATCTTTAGATACGATATGTCCAAGAAGTTTACCTTTAGTCACCCCAAAATAACATTTCTTTTGGTTTAAGGATATCCTATACTCAAGGGATCTTTTGAAGATTTGATTTAAATGCTTGCAGTGGCCTTCTAAACTTTTGGAATAAGCTGTCATGTCATCTTAATATATTTCCATAATAACATCAAGATAATATTCAAAATCCACATCTATGGCTCTCTGGAATGTAGCCCCGACATTTGTAAGTACAAATGACATCCTTGCATAAATGTATGTACCCCATGGTGTGGTGAATGTTATTTTATACTATTCTTCCTCTTTAACCTTCACCTGATTGTAACTAGAGAACCCATCCATCATGGATAGCAACTCATGACTAGTGAATTTTGTAATAATGCTTCCATGTTAGGTAATGCATAATTGTCTTTGACTGAAGATATGTTTAAGTTTGTGAAATCTACACAAAGTCTGATATCTCCATTTTTTTTTCCTAATAGGTACCAGGTTTGAAACCCAAGTAGAGTGCGTAATTGGCTTTATGATGCTGACATCCCTCATTTTTACTAGTTCCTCCTGCATTTAAGGAGCCAAAGTTGGATTTATGGGTCTTTGCCTTTGTCTAAAGGGCTTTGCATCTAGTTTTAGAGGTATCTCATGTTGGAATAAGTCCTCCCTATATTCTTTGAGGTAATCATAAGACTAAGAAAATACATGTATGTACTTTCTAAGAAAGCCAATAATTTCTAATTTAATTCTTGGAGTTAGTTTCTTACCAATAAGGACTTCATTGGGAGTATGTTCATTTCCCAGATTTATCTTTTCTACTTTCTCTATGGGAATTTTTTCTCTCTTGATTTCATTCTTAGAGTCTTTATTATCAAACATTCTCTCTAATGCCACAAGCCCCTTTGGGATTTTATTAGTCTTAAGTTGAATCCCTTCTTTCCCAAACAAAGTTTCTTTTACTTCTAGTGTTGCAACATAAGCATTCAAATCAATAGACTGATCTTCATACCTTTCTTCACATGCAAGGAATTTTATGATGACTCTATCATCTTCAAAAACTGGTCAATTTTTATTGTTATCTCGCATTGCTGGTCCTTATTTGGTTTTGATCAGTATAATATCTTCACAAGGAATATGATTATGCCTAACTGCTAGGTTAGCCATAAAATATGCAAGAATATTTTTAGACCTATCTATCTAAGTTATTGAAAAAGCATCAAAACATTCTATGGAATCCCAAACCTCATTCTTGTACCTTTTTAGATTTTGATTTTTGGCAATAAATTTATCCCTAACTTGAGATAAAACTAATTTAGAATCTCCATAAACAAAAAGAAGTTTAATACCATGCTTACCTTCTATTTTCAGGCCTAGTAAGAGTGCTTCATACTCTACATATTGTTAGTACAATCAAAAGACAACAAAAAGGAATATTTGAAGGATTTATCACTTGGGGATATAAATACTACACCTACTCCATTACCACTTTTGCTTCATGATCCATCAAAAAACATTTTCCAAATGCAAGTACTATTTTATTTAGAATGTAATTCTAAGGATTAGTATTTTCAACAACATTTTTATGAATACTTACTTGGAAATTCTCTATATATGTGTGGCAAAAGTATGTAACTTGACTTGGATAAACTTATTTGATGATATAAGTAGACCTTGGTTCCCTATAAATCCTCATTATCCTTTCATTAGCTGGAATAGAAGCATAAGATAAATCTAATTAGACATTACCAACTACCAAATTAGATCACTGACTAGATAATAACATTCCATAACTAGGTGGTACTTCTACAACAGTGATATCAATATTATAAGACTTTTCAGGACAAGAAGGAAACTTGAATTCAAAATTTTTCATTATTCCAATAACTGGGATAGATCTATTGTCCATGGAATAACACTTGCCATAAGTAGTATCTACATTCATTTCTAATTCCTTCATAACTCCATGAGGCATAATATCAACTACTGCTCGAGAGTCCAACATACAATTTCTTACTACTTTATTGTTTATTAACAAAGTAAAAAAGAAAGGGTCTACTTTAGTACTATCCTCATTAGTAGATGTCCCTAAATAAATAGATAGTAATTCTTCATTATCCTTTTGTTCTTTGGAATCCCCTTTAACAACATCATTTATTATTTTGAGTGTTTCATTCCTGCAACCAGTTAATTTCATCATTTCCATTAGAGGGATAGAAAGTTTTACCTGAGAAAATCCTTGAGACATAAACAAAGCACAATTAGAGATTTTCTTACCATTGCTTTGCTTGTCCACTGGTTTTCTTATCTTTGGTGTTGGATCAAATTTCCTTTTAGGAGCCTCCACTTTTCCATTCTTTACATCACTACTCTTGTTTGAAGCTTTCAACATTCCAACCGCTTGTTCATGGTCTAAGTTTATAGCTTTGTTCCTTAAGTGATAGTTACTATGAACCTTTTCTAGTGCTACCATAGTATATGCCTCTCTTTCCTCTCTAGTTGACATTCTTATTTCAGAATTCTCATCATTACCTAAAAATATTTTTTGCTCCTATTGATATCCCAACTTCCTATAATCCTCATTTGGCTTGTAATCTTCTTCAGAATCATCACTATTTGCTGCCCAAAATGGGTTGGATGACATAGCATTTATCATGGGTTGATCTTCATCTCTCTGATCACTTTCTTCTAAAATTTTGTGAGCTAGTAGACACCCCTCTTATGACTGAGGTAATCTACATACATCAAACCAAAGTTCACCTTCTATGAAGTGATTATTCCTCCTAAGTGGGTCAGGAGTTTCCATCTACCTTTTCAAACATTTTCCATCTTTCTAGATAGTATGATAAGGCATGTCTTGCAACTTGTATTGACCATTTCTATTATAATTTATGTCGTTCCTATTTTCCAGAGAATGACCCTTATTTAGTTGTAATTTTTTTACCATCCCCCATAATTCATCTATTATGTCCTTATCCTCATTTTATCTTGGAACTGTAGGGTTGAAAATTTTAGGGTCACTTCTCTTATCTTTTCTTCTAGTAGCTATCCTATTGCTTTCAATAGTCAATTCTGTTTTAAATACTTGTTGTGGTATTGTCGAGTTACAAGATCTTATTTCATAGTTTGTCTTAACATCAAATGTTGTTATGTATAAAGATATTAAAAGTGGATCCACAAGGAAAATATCGTTTGGAATCTTATTTAGCACCTTGTTAAACCTTTTGTTGAACTCCTTCACTATCTCATTCACATTATTTTTTATACTAGTTAACTCATGAGACACAAAAGTTTTATCCCTATGATCTGCAAATTCTTCTAAAACTAATCAACAAAACTTTTCCAACAATCAATAGATCCATCAGGTAAATTTCTATACCATTTGTCTACACTATCTTTAAGAGACCGCACAAATAACTTCATAAGAACATCTTCATAAGTTATTTCAAATTCGTATACAACATTTTTAACATTGATAACATGTTGTTCTACTAATTGTGTTCCATCACCAGTAAACTTAGCAATGGTAGATTTTAGTTCATTAGGTATATTACCAGGATAACATACAATACCTATGAGATCTAGTTGTTTTAACCTTTCATTCACCATATGCATTCATAAATTCACTTGGTTTATAGCATGATTATTTGTCTGAATATTTCCATTTTGCAAGTCTGGTGGTTAAATGCATTATTATGATGGTAATTATTTTGTTGATGGTAATGAATCTAGTTTTGCTGTGCCATGTTCTATTGTCTTTGCGCATGATGTTGGTACATAGGGTCTCCACCATTATCATTAAAATGGGTATAACTATCTTGCGTATTATAACGTCTCTGTGCATTATCTGACACTTCATAACTCACAACATTTTGATCATGAACATTGCAATAAAATAAATTATTTTGATCAAATGTATTATGCATATTAATATGTTGAAAATTACCTAGATCACCATGCATTTTGTCATTTATTCCATCCTACAATATCTATGTGTTATTGCTCATGTTAAAATACTTTACGTCATTTCTACCTTGCATATCATGGTGGTTTCAAATGTCATCATCTCGATTATATACATTATGGATATGGCTACCCAGAAATTGTGTATGGTTCTACATTGGTTTATTTCATGCATTGTCGGTGTATGTGTCATGCATATTTTGTCTACTATGCACATGCTGTGAGTTGATATACCTTTGTCGCCCATTATTAACCAGGACATGTGCGTTACAATAATTATATTCATCATGATTCGAGCCCCATAGTCCTTTTGTATGTGTGTATGAAGATACTTTTCTATTTAACCCATTATGTTCATGCTCATTTTGATAACCTTCATGTGTATCATTATTCTAGTCATTCTGAATCAGGATATTTTGACTTTGGAGCCTACCATATCCTTTGTTGTCCCAAAGATTATCATGGTTGCTGATTCACACATATTTATAATCTTTCCCAACATTAACATGCTGGCCACATGAAACATCATTTGACGACAAATAATAGTTGGTTTTACCTTGTGTGACATGTATGTAAGGCTGCATAGACCTTTCACATTTTTTTATATTGCCATGTTGATGCGTAAACCTATTAAGTTTGTTTTGTTTCTCATTATGTTGTTGTGTAGGTTTGTAGTGCTTCATATTATGTTGTACAGACTCCCCATACTATTGTGTGGGTTTATAATATCACTGCACATAATACTGCATAGACTCCATATTATGCTGCATGGACTTAGCATTCTACTGCTTACCTTGCTATGTAAACTCCATGTCATGCTGCGTGAACTCCATATCATGCTTGGTAGACCTAATATCATGCTACATAAACTCCACATACTACTGTGTGGGTTTATAACATTGTTCCAAAGAATTATATTGCTGACTATTGTTATTATTTTGTAATTTATACCTATATTTGCCTTGATTACGTGCATCTTCCTTATGGTCTTGATGTTGCGCAACATCATATTGTCTTTCATGAGGTTTTGGTTGCTACACATTTTATTAATATTCTTGCACAATGTATTTGTTACTCGCCCCTTACACGCGGTCACCTACACCTTGCGCGCATCTTCCATGAGATTGTGCCCCTATCCCATGGTGCTACACACTGTTGTTATATCCATGCATGTGATCTCCCTTATGATGCACATTATAGACATGTGGCATATAATTATACTGGTCATGCTACTTGTGATTCATTTCCTATGCATGACTATGCATTTGATAACATGCATCATCATTGCGCAAGCATTGCACATGTTCATATTGCCCTCCCAAATTACATTGTTCGCACGTACCACAGTTTTGATGTTCTATTGATTTTGAGAAAAAAAATTCCTTCCTAGGAATTTAGGGATCATTTTGAGAATTGAATGGAATGTGCTCAACATATTTTTGTCCATAGTTTGGAAAGTATTTAACTCTACCACCTTCATTACCTATTTCATTATGCTCCTCCTTTTGCACATCATTTTGACTATCATGGCTGCCATTATCACTCCCCCTCGTGTTATCTGTGTTGTATAGAGGGTTAGAATTAAAATATTTCAAAAGATCATTGTTGTGTTACTTATGAGTAGGGTTGTATCTCGATACCCAAGTATTTCTATCAAGTGTTTCATCATTATTTAGTTCTATAACTTTAGGGATTTCATGCAGTGATACAGTATCCTCTCTTTGAAACCTCATTATTTTAAAGATCTCATTCGGCTATCATTTCAATTCCCTAATCATTCCTTCATCCTTCTTCTCCAGAGCGATCAATCCTTGTGCCATGATATCCACAATTGCATCTTCCCGAGTTCACTCTTCATCTTCAAATATATCAATATGCCTTGAATCAAAACATGAGCTTTTATTTCTATTATCACTAACATGACTATTGTGACTTGAATTCAGAAATTTCTCACAAGCCAATTCTTGTTCATCTTGATCGAGTTGTGTTGTATTTGGTACATACAAAATCTTTTAATTTATGTTTCTTTTGATTGCTTCTAATTCAACAAAGGTATTATTCTTCAGAGATCTTCTCCCTAACATAAGTTTCTCTCAACCTTTTGTGAAGCTGAATTTTAGAGTTGCCACCTCACTTTTTTTAAGGAAATAACCATTATGAGTCTTCTTTGTCCCAGTAGAGTCTTACTGAACTTCACAACTGTAACCAAAGATTCTGCAAATATTATTTACAAATTTTTTCCCCAGCAGAGTTGCCAATTTTTTGGTGCCCAAAAATGATGGCTCAGATTTTGCCAACTAACAGGTACACAATAGTACCTCTGCAATTCTAGCTTAGTTCAACCAAGGTTGGTAGGCTTGATTCCACTTCAAACTGAATAACCCTCTATGATGCCTAACTGCATACACAAACAATCAAATCTCCTCCCAAGGTGGTGAAAAGGCCTTAGAGGAAACAATACAATCTCCTGATGCTCTTCAATATGCAGAATTTAAACTAAATTAAATTATCCCTTAAAATTCTAATTTAATAAATTCTCTGAAAAGTGATTAAATTATCTACAAAATACAGAATACGAATCAAAAGACAATTTTGAAATAACAAGATCAGTGCCTACTGAACATGTGGGTTATAGAGACAGAGAAATCTCAATCCTACATACAATCAAGGATGATTTAAAAAAAAAACTTACCTTTAATAAAGCAAGATCATCACTTCATAAGCTTCCACTTGACTTACAATTCAAATTAATCTATATGGCTAATCTTATCAAATTTAACTCAAATTAAGAGATCGACAAGAACAATAGAAGATACACAAATCTTACAATCGATGTTCAAACCATATATATTAACTTTGAATTAGCATACCCAGGGAATATAACACAGTGAAGCACTCTAATAGACAAAGTATTTGAAAGACTAATTTAAAATAAATAGCAATATATAACCATAAATAAATAGAATATCCCTTATCTCATTTGATATTTGAAACTTTGTACATAATGGTTCATACTTGAAGTAGTATATTTGTTTCTCGATGGAGTTTTCCCCCCTAAAATCTAATTATAATCATTCCAGGTTCAATTGACTTAATATTTATATGTGTTTCAATGATTTCCTATGAAAGGTCATACCTTTTCACAAAAACCTAATCGTACAACTAACCCTATATAATTATACAAATCAACCATATATATGGTTTAAGGGAATAAATATTTTCCCACATTACAAATAGTATTTGTCATATCCTTTGATTTATTCGGTTATCATAACCTGTTTATTTTATAAAATTCGTGCACACTAAATCCCAAAATTAGATAACTTTTAATAAATAATGTTCTCAAATCTCTAAAATGATCAAAATAAATAAAATATCGAAAATGATTTCTCAAGAGGGCCATAATGTTATTTCAAATAATTAAACAAAAGGTAATATGAAATATTTTATTTAAATATGTCAAAAATATTAAATGGTATAGTTTTAGCAACATTTAAACAATTTAAATCAAATAAATAACATATTTAAAAATGATTTACTTTATTATGATATTTCACATTAGCAATTAGGGTAAATTAAAATAATGCCCTCTAAATCACATTTTTAATATAAAATATTTTAAAGGCACATAAGACAAAAGAAAAGAGATAGTATGATTTTCTATAACACATAACTCAAAGAAAACATATAGACTAACTGGTTAGAGGGGGGATGGGTAGGTAGGTAGGAAAAAGGGGTGGCTTGAGAGGTCAATTGTTCAACTCCTGATCGACACCCTTTTATCCTATATACTTATTATTCTTTTTTAATTTATTTTTATTTCAAAAATATTTATGTATTTAATCCATTGAAATATAATATTAAAGTTTTGCTTATAAATATGAAAATAGGATAATAAAAATTATTTAGACTTTTTTTATTGTTTAATTAATTTTTTAAATAGGGAAATATTATGAAAATAAAAACAAATATTTCTACTTCCCTGATATTGTCTATAAAGAGGGCCTAAACTTTTAGGTACCAACACAATATGGAGTAATAGTCCATATTTATATATATTTATATAGGTAGAGATTACTAACTCATATTGATATACATTAGAATCTCAATTATAAACCATGTCCTAGTTCCCTTAATAATTCAACTTGTTCAATGGTAGACTCTCTTATTTTATTTACTTTAGTATATGAGTTTGAATTTGTTAGATTTGTAATTAATAATAATAAAAGGATTTTTGTGGTTTATTTTATGCATATTTTTGCTTGGTGGTACTTTAGGTTGTAATTGATCAATTCTAGAACATAAAGAATTATTTGTGTATTTCTAGTAGATGAGCATTAGTTTATTTTTATGCTTTTGGAAATCAATTAGTATCATCTAATGGTAATATTATGCTATATGCTTGTGTGAGGTGATGTGATTATGTATATTCATATCTCCATTTGAATTATGCTTGATTAATAGTTGTTATAAGTATGAATTGGTAATTATATGCATGTTTTACCTTTTTGTAGATGTTTATTGTTACAGTTGTGTATTTATAGACATGTTCTTTATTCTCTTAATCATCATTAGTGTAATTGTGGATAAATTTTTATTCACTTGATTACATTTCTCATACTAGGTTGATCGTTAGGAATAGAGGAGATAATGAGCTCATTTCATGTTTTCATTGAATTGTGCAAGTCTTTATAGATTATGATTATTATCTTAATATTGATTTTAATGATGTCGATAATGTTCTTAACTTTATGAATTATAATAGTATCATAGAAGTTGTCTATAAATTTCATTCTCATGTTTTTTTTTATTACAATAATTGAGGTAGTTTCATGGATAAATTATCTAATGTTGGGACTTGTTAAGATCTAATTATGACTATTTTTATTATCCTTTTAAAATTTGATTCATAATTGATGAATAGGGAAGTTATATGATTTCTTGATTTAACCCTAGGGTAAGCATATCTAGTTACATTAAGGAGGAGTGGTTCTTAATGGGGTGTGGGCCAGTCTAGGACAATCAATTGAAGAATTATGTAATCAAGTGAAAACCTAATAAAATGAACTTTGGTAAAATATTAAATAAGATAATTGTGATGCCTCATCCATTCCTTGAGTGCTAGTATGGGCTAAGAATTAGAATGAGAGAACATGCTTGTGTTGGTATGGTGTATTATTGTTATTATGTTTGGAGATTGCTGAATATTATGGTATAACTACAAGGAGTCATTTATTTGGTTGTAATTGATGTCAACTAAGTCAGTACAGTACAAATAAGTGAATATAAGTTGTAATATACTATAGGTAAAGTGAAGATACAATCGGCAAGAAGGTAATGCTAAAAATTGGTTAAGTCCAGAAGATCGATAAACCATGGCAAAATTACTTTGGTGGAAATCATGGTACAAATAGAATTGTGAGAAGAGGTCATAGATATAGCTCAAACTAGTTTATATTGCAATCTTCTTCCAACCACAACCCATTTGCTTTAGCAGTGATAGAATTTTTAGTGTCACAGACACTAAGACAAGTGGAACTCTTATTTTCTTGATCAACCGGTTGGTAGATCACAGATTGGTGAGTGATAAAGTATGTGTGATCATTTATAATGATTTGATGATGTGGAATAAAGTCTAAACATCCAATGTATTAGCATTTACAAGATTTATGCAAGTATTTAAGACATATTTAAGGGATTTCATTGGAGAAGCAAAAATATGTTAACTACCTTGGAGATATAAACTTGCAGATCTTTTTTTGACGTAACATGGTCATGATAAATCATTTATTTTTATTGAGATTATCAATTGGACACATGGTGTTGTCACAGGAAAATTTTTTGAACATCATTTTTAAGTGGGTGCAAGTTGTTTATATATAGGAACTGCTCATATTGAAAAAAAAGTTGTCAAGTGTTGTTGCAGTTGGTAAAGTTGTTTTGGAATATTAGGGTTTTCTGATTCAAGTTGAGGTTATGATAAGAGATGAGAGAGAAGAGAAGTTACAGAGTAAAAAAAAATTCTATGATATAACAAGAAATCAATTCTGCATCCAGATCACTCATCTTGTTGTTTCCTAATAGTTGCAGCAAGAAAAATCTCTTAACACGGTGAACTCTAACAAGTTCTTTTTTTTTTAAACCCTTTAACATGGTGAATTTTTCATTGAGGTTTAAAATACTCTAGCACGGTAGATTATAGATGATCTTATTGTACTCCTAACAGTGTACTAGTCACTCCCAACTAGGTTAACCCTAAGAAAGGGTATTTGTAGCTCATAAAAGGACAAACTCATTTACTATAGTTATTGGGCTTGTTGGTGTCATCCCCGCCATGATTTTTTCTCTGTTACAAGGGTTTCCACTTGAAAAATATATTTTTTATGTATGAGTAAATTTTGGATGCTTGTTATTACTTTCTTTTATGTATTTACATAAATTACTTATTTTATAGTTTGGAAAGTATTTCAGCAGCTAGTTAGATCAATGGTTAAATTAGTTTAATATCTATCTGTACCTATTATTTCCAAAATTTGGTATCAGATCATAGGTCCTCCTTGTGATAAGTCTAACAATATGGGAAAAGAACTAGTATAATGGAAGAGTATAGGTATGTGATGCCACTTGACAATGAAAATAAGATGATTAAAGAGATATAGGAAAAGTTGTGACACTCTCTTTCAAAGAGGAGAGAATGTGTTGATCAATTGGGTGAAAGTTAAGACTATATAGAACAACTTTCTAAAGGAAGTACATTTGAAGAATCTAAAGAAGGAGTAGAAAATATATTGGAAAAGAATAAGAAGCTTAAATAAAATATGGCTAATCTGAAAAGAAAGCTTGACAGTTAGTTTGTAAGGATGTGTGAAGATCTCACATGAAAAATGAATGCAAAAGCTGCCAAGAAAATTGTTTTTGATTCCCTAAAAGAAAAAGGTGAAGAGATTATCAAATGCAAGATACTCTTACATAAAATCTTCAAGTATTAGCTGAAAATTAAATACTTATGGAGATGAATGAGTCATTAAGGAAAGAACTAGAACTAAATGAATACAAATGCACTTCATACGGTGATGTATTAAGGATCCTAACAAGTGAGAAGAGGGGGGATTGAATCTTGTTTCTAACAATATCCTAACATCTTATTAGCTTGGAGAGAAGGAAAGATGAAGTAGATTGAAGACCGAGTAGACTATGTTCTATGGCTGACATGATAAAAGAGAATCTACATCAAATTGGTTAGAATTCATTTAGCTTTAGAAGCCTTTTAAATATATTCATGTCTTCCAAACATGGTAACTCCTTAACTTCCCTTTCGCTAGAAGTAATAGTTGATATTTTAGTAATTTTATCTTTGCACATGTACTTATCTGATTTACAATTTGAGTAATACCCAAGTACCCTCCAATCCATCGAATCACTTGGACTACATGTCTATGTATCGAATAACATACCATTTGTAATGACCTCAACTTTCATATTTATTTTTTCCTGCCTAGATAAATATTATATTTAAATTTATCCACGATAAGCACAGAGAGTTGGCAACTATCATAAATAATTTATCAACCCATCTAATGCTTGCCATGTAAGTTTTATTGCAATCTAGTCTCTCTTATATATAAATATTTGGAATGAGCATAAACTCCTAAACCCAGTAATATTTATCCAAGTAGAGCACAAAAGGAAAAAAAGAAAACCATGGAAGGCATGGGAATAAAAGTTGTTTAATAAATCAGAGGAAGCCAAAATGGATAGTTACTAAATATTTCTAAGTAATAACCTATTCATATCGAGAGGAACGCTATACTAAATCTGTCAACAATGTCATATAAATATGGTTTTCATTTTAAAATCTCTGAGATCCTATCTTTGATTTTCTTCTTTTTGGCACAATGCGTGTGCTTACTCGGGCCTGCATCCTCGATATCATCTTTTTCATCCTCAATCTTCACAATAGGGTAACCAATATCCAACTCCAATTTGATGGAGTTAAAACACTCCAATATTTTTGCTGAGTTATTATCCTGTTCTATTGTTGGTCACAATCAAAACAATTATAATTATTTAAATACTGATACATATGTATTGAAAATAAATAAATAAATCCTTGAATATTTAAATGGGTTGGTTCAACTCTTTGTTCTTTAACAGACATAGCATACATAGAACTTGTTTTGGCAATAGGGAATAGTTGATTGGTCGTTATTACTTTTGATCTTATATTTATAAGATTATTTTTGAAATTATAATATAATGAATCATTTGAAATAAAATTAATGTATTTTTATATGGTAACTTTCTATGTCCAATTGAGTTATTATTTTGATATTATTTTTGTAAATCATTTTTGGATAAGATAAATAGACATTAATTATTTTAGTTTTGTATGATAAATTAAAAACAAACACTAACAAGTTTGTATTTTTAAAAAAAAATAAGAATGCTAGCAAGAAGAATGTAGCATCCTTATAATTATTCTTAGATTGTTGTTGGATTCTAACACATATAAAGATGCATATAATTTCTTTAATCTATTGTGTGAATAGGTATTTTTTGTTTATTAACCTCATGCATAAATTTATTATCTTTCTAAATGCTATAATACATCTTGGAAATATCTTAGAAGAGATGCATACTCTACCTTAAAATGCTTTTCAATGCTTATTTAATATCATACTTAGATTTAGTTGATACATAAAGGGGTGTAACTAATTGTATATGAATGGATTCATAGGAAATATCTTTTGGTCCAATATAGACTAATAGTCCATATTTGTGTATATTTATATATGTAGAGATTACTAACTCATATTGATATACATTACATTTTGGATTGTAAATCATGTCCTAGATTCATTAATAATTGAACTTGTTCAATGATAGACTCTCTTATTTTATTTACTTTATTATATTAGTTTGAATTTGTTAGATTTGTAATTAATAATAATAAAAGAATGTTTGCGGTTTATTTTATGCATAATTTTTTTTGGTACTTTAGGTTATAATTGATCAATTCTAGAACATAAAGAATTATTTGTGCATTTCTAGTAGATGGGCATTAAATTTGTCATGATAATTTTGGAAATCAATTAGTATCGTCTAATGGTAATATTATGCTATATGCTTTTGTGAGGTGATGTGATTATGTATATTCATATCTCTATTTGAATTATGCATGATTAATACTTGTCATGAGTATAAATTGGTAATTATATATATGTTGTACCTTCTTGTAGATGTTTATTATTATAATTATGTATCTGTAGACAAGTTATTTATTCTCTTCATCATAATTAGTGTAATTGTGGATAAATTTTTATTCACTCGATTACATTTTGTCATACTAGGTTGATCATTAGGAATATAGGAGAAAATTAGCTCATTTCATGTTTTCATTTAATTGTACAAGTCTCTATAGATTATGATATTATCTTAATATTGATTTTAATTATGTCGATAATGTTCTTAATGTTATGAATTATGATATTATCTTAGGAGTTGTTTGTATTTCACTAGATCATGTTTTTTTACTATAATAATTGAGGTAGTTTCATGGATGAATTTTCTAATATCAGGGCTTATTAAGACCTAATTATTACTATTTGTATTATCCTTTTAAAATTGGATTCATAATTGATGAATAAGGATGTTATATGATTTCTTAATTTTACCCTAGGATAAGGATATCCAGTTATATTAAGGAGGAGTGGCTCTTAATGGGGTCGGGGCCCTAAAGTGGTTAGTCTAGGACAACCAGTTGAATTGTTCTGTGATCAAATGAAAACCTAATAAAATAAACTTGGGTAAAATATTAAATAATATAATTGTGATGCCTCACCCATAACTTGAATGCTAGTTTAGGCTAAGGATGGGAATGAGAGAAGATGCTTGTGTTAGTATAGTGTATTGTTGGTATTGTGTTAGGAGATTGTTGAATATTGTTGTACAGTTACAAGGAGTCATTTATTTGGTTGACATTGACGTCAACTAAGTCAGTACAGTGAAACTAAGTGAGTATAAATCATAATATACTATAGGTAAAGTGAAGATACATTTGGTAAGAATGTAGTACCAAAAATTGGTTATATCTAAGAAGATCGGTAGACTATGCAAAAATCACTTTGGTGGAAATCATGGTACAAATAAAATTATGACAAGAGATCATAGATATAGCTTCAACCAATTTATATTGCAATGTGGTTCCAACCACAACTCATTTGGTTGAGTGGTGATAGAATTTTTAGTGTCACAGACATTAAGACAGGTAGAAATCGTATGTTCTTGATCAACCGGTCAGTTGATCATAGATCAGTGAGTGGTTAAGTATGTGAAATCATTTATAATGATTTGATGATGCGGAATAAAGGTTAAAAATCCAATGTATTAGTATTTATAATATTTATGCAAGCATTTAAGACATATTTTAGGGATTGCATTGGAGAAGCCAAAACGTGTTAACTACCTTAGAGATATAAACTTGGAGATCTTATTTTGACCTAACACGGCCATGATAAATAATTTATTTCATCAATATTATCAATTGGACACATGGTGTTGCTGTAGGAAAACAATTTCAAGTTCATTTTTAAGTGGGTGCAAGTTGTTTATATATAGGAATTGCTCATATTGGAAAAAAAGTTGCCAAGTGTTGTTTTTGTTTCTAAACTTGTTTTGGAAGATTAGGGTTTTGTGATTTCAAGGTGAGGTTATGATTAGAGATGACAGAGGAGAGAGAAGTTATAGAGTACAAAGAACTTATAGGATCTGACAAGAAATTAGTGCTACATCCAGATCACTAATCTTGTTGTTTCCCAATAGTTTCCTCAAGCAAAATCCCTTAACTGGGTGAACTCTAACAAGTTTTTTTTAATTCCTTTAACAAGGTGACTTTCCATTGAGGTTTAAAATCCTCTAGCAATGTAGATTATAGTTGATCTTATTTTATTGCTAACAGTGTACTACTCACTCCTAACTGGGTGAACCCTTAGAAAGGGTATTTGCAGCTCCTAACAAGGAAAAATCATTTATTGTAGTTATTGGGCTTGTGGGTGTCATCCTCAACTTGGATTTTTCTCTCTTACAATGGTTTCCACTTGAAAAATATCTTTGTTATGTGTGAATAACTTGTGGATTATTTTTATTACTTTCTTTTATGTATTTACATTAGTTACTTATTTTATGTTTTGGAAAGTATTTCAACATCTAGTTATATCGGTGGTTAAATTAGTTCAATATCTCTCTATAATGATTCACCCCCTATCAACACCTATTATTTCAAACAATTGGTATCATAGAATAGGTCCTCTTGGTGATAAGTTTAAAAATTTGGGAAAAGATCTAGTATCATGGAAGGGTATAGGTATAAGATGCAATTTGGTAATGCAAAGAAGATGATCGAAGAGATAAAGGAAAAGATATGACACTCTCTTGAAAAGAGGAGAGAATTTGCTGATCAACTGAGTGAAAGTTAAGATGACATAGAACAATTCTTTGAAGGAAGTACATGTGAAGAATCTGAAGTAGTAGTAGAAAATCTATTGGAAAAGAACAAGAATCTTAAATAAAATATGGCTAATCTAAAAAGAGAGCTTGAAAGTCAATCTATAAGTATGTGTGAAGATCTAATAGGAAAAAGTAATAGAGAAGCCAGGAAGAAAATTGTTGATGATAACTTGAAAGAAAAATGTGAAGAGCTTATAAAAGGTAAGATAATGTTACACAAAATCTTCAAGTATTAGCTAAAAATGAAATACTTAGGGAGATGAATGAGTCATTGAAGAAAGAACTAGAAACTGAAAAAGAAGCAAATGAAAAGTTGAAGAAATACAATGAAATCTCACAAAAGTTTGATAAACAAACAAAGAGTCAAAGAAGACACAAAGATACAACCGATATAGGTTATTCAAGAGAACGAACATTTGAAGTTGGAGTGTATTATGATTCTAGACCTAAGGAGGCATACAAATATCATAAGGTAGATCCAATCAAATCAGGTAAGAAACCTAACAAACATACTTTGTATAACTATGGAAAGTTTGGTCATACTAAAAAATGTGTGTAGGAGCATATTGGTGAATAAAACTTACTCTTTTAATGGCTATTTTTTCAATTATCAAAAGTATGGTCATTCTGTATATGTGTGTATAGATATAGAAATAGATCTAGTGGTGGTAAATTTGATGTATACTACTTTTCATGTAGCAAATATGGACACAAAGATGAAAACTACAGGTAAAGATTATATGCACTTAGGTCACCCATCACATCAATGAATATGTTGGAATTGGTTTCTGATGATGTTGTTAGAATTCATGTTTTTTCAGTGATGTCAGCATATTTTTCTATGGAGGTACAATAGACTAGTTATTACTATTGCTTTATGACTGACATAAGTGTATGGGTACTATACGGTTGATTCAATATAAGAAAATATAGTGATGTGTACATGGATATGTTGTAATATTATTCCTAGGGTCATATAGCTTAATATTTTCTACTACTTGAGCTACAAATGTTTTAGTGAAGACTGGGTACTGGACGGTGACAATGATCTTTGACAGAGTTAGTCTCTGTGTTTTGAGTATAACTTACGAGTGGTGTGCATTTAGGTTATGCAAGCTTAAGATATGGAAGAATACATGTTAAGAAATATTTTTTATGATTCTTGGGCTTGAGGACTCTTGGTGATGTCTTTTGTGGTGTGTTTTTTTGGTGAGACCTATTTGAGGCTGACTTCAGAGATGCAACATGTATTATGGATTGCGAGCGTGGATTACGGATCTTGGAATATGTTTGATGAATTTTAATTAATGTTTACTTGTTACAGGTATCATGTGTATATTAGAAAGGGTTTAAATAATTATTTTCATATTTGGAAAGCCTAATTGACTGACCTAATTAATTATTATAATAAGGTATATATGAGAGATATTTTCTTTTTGGAAAGTGTGATTGTGGAAAAGATAGCGAAGTGTCCAAGTTGTGAGATTGTTTGTGTGAATTTTTATGGATGTAGAGTAGAGGTTTTGATTATGTAACTTCATTGGAAATGACCAAGAAAATACACTTTCTATCCGATAGTTCACTAGATTGTATGTTTCCTACATAGCCTTGTATTTCAGACTATAAGTCCTAACGGTGGATTTAACCTTCTTTAGGTAGTGTGACTGGGTAGTGAGCCTACTATTAGTCTTGACTCCTAACATGGTATTTCCTTTAACAAGGACTATTTACTATAATGCATCAATAAGATCCTAACAGGGCTAAATCTTTTAACATGAATACTATACTCTCAGTATATAATTTGTGGGTGCTAATTCCCATAGGGGTTTTACCTTTAACATGGTTTCCTTGACAAAAAGGATTGTGTTATGGTTTTCATATTTACTGTGTTATCATTTGGATTAAAGTTTTGGTTTGTAAATATTAATGTTTAATAATCTATCTCGCAACTGATTCACCCACCTCTGAGTTGTATTGGTGGAATTTTATTCCTAACAATTATTATCAGAGCTACTGGACCTTAGGGAGAAAGATTAATAGCTTGAGGTGATCCTAAAGATGGGATTCTAATGGAAGGATACTCCAAAGTTTGATCCTAAAAACTTTGACAGTTGGAAGAACTAGATGAGAAGATATTTTCTATTCTTGGGAATCGACTATTGGATGATTACAAAGAAGGTTGTATAGATGAAGGATGAGGTTGAACTAGATAAGGCTATTGATGAAGAAAATAATATATTTTCATATAACATGGTCCCAAGGGAAGCATTGGTTAGTGCACTCTCTGAGGTGAATTCACTGAGGTTAAATATTTGGATTCTACACATGACATTTGGACAAAACTGGAAGCACTAAATCAAGTAGATAAGTTTACTAAGAAGATGAAGTTACAGAACTGGAAGACAAGGATGAAAAATATGAAAATATTAGAGCATATGTACATAGAGTTACTGAGGTTTTTATTGGTATCAGAAACTCTAGAGACACATAAAGTGAGGCAAAAGTGATCACAAAAATTCTTAGATCTTTGACACATGTTTACAAGACTAAAGTGCAAGCTATAGAAGACATCATACCCTTTGATGAGCCTATAAAATGTCATATTTATATATTCCTTATCTATAACACTTTAACCTATGTTGACAATATCTTTCCAATTCATTTCCATACATTACATTGATTTATGAAGCATTAACTTTGATTAATGATTTATTGATTAGCATTTGTATGTCTAGTTAGTTAATGCTAAATTGTGATAAAATATTATGATAAATGGTTATTACTAACTAATAAGTGTTTTGAGATGATTAAAATTTTTAGTAATACCCAAGTACCCTCCAATCCATCGAATCACTTGGACTACACATCTATGTCATAAATAATATACCATGTGTAATGACCTTTGCTTTCATATTTATATTTTCTTTCCTAGATAAATATTCTATTCAAATTTATCCATGATAAGAAAAAAGAGTTGGCCACTATCATAAATAACATATCAACTCATCTAATGGTTTCCATGTAAGTTTTATTGTAGTCCCATATTCCCTTCCCGTCTTTCTAATATATGAGTATATGGAATGAGCATAAACTACTAAACTTTGTAATATTTATCAAAGTAGCACACAAAAGAAAAAGAAGAAAAACATGGATGGCATGGGAAGAAAAGTAGTTTAATAAATCAGAGGAAGCCAAAATTGATAATTAATGAATATTACTAGTGTTGGAAATAATTGTTTAATTGTGTATTTTCCTTGATGTTACACAAATGTCATATCAATCATTAGACAGAGTCTACCGAGCTCAGAATGTTCAGCAAGGCAGTTAACAGAGTCTACCGAGCTCAGACGGTAAGAGAAGCAATTTACAGAGTCTACCAAGTGCTCCAAAATACTATATCGAGAAGTTAGTTACTACCGAGCTCTCTCGGTCAACAAAAGAAATTCAGTCTTTACTGAATTCAGTCGGTCATCAAAGAATATGTGAAGGAAAGTCAGTGCTTACCGAGTTCAGTCGGTTACCGAAGGATTTTCACAGAATCTGCAGTGTTCACCGAGCATCAGTTGGTCAACACTGGAATCTCATTTTTGGATAGCATTGTCGGCCTGCGAAGGATTTTACTTATAAATGTTTATACAACTGACTAATGTAATATTTATTAATTGAAACTTGTAATTGGGCTGACTTGATAACTTGAAGGGTATATATGAAAGATCAAGTTGCGAATTCAAGTAAGGAGAAGTGTGGAAATGAAAATAAGCAGAAGGAATGTGCAAATTCTGATGAAGGATTAGAGATATCCTTGAGGTGCTACAAAGATATATTTGATCAGTAAGGATCTATTGGTGCAGAAAAAAGATCTGTATCAGCAAGATAAGTTGCATTTAATTCAGGTCACTTCATTGTTACTTTCTAACCATTGTAGCAGTGATACCAAAATCTCTTAGCAGAGTTGGTCTAACAACCATTTCATAAATCCTCTAACAAGGTGACAATTTAGTTGAATTTCTCTAAAGACCTCTCACAAGGCCACTCCTAGCAGGGTGATTAAATCCTTTTAACAGGGTCACACCTAACAGTGTGTTTTGTAACCTTTAACAGGGTTGGCTCCTAACAGGGCTCACTTCAGAAGAGTGAAAATCAGTAACTAGTTGCATTGGTGGTTTTCCCAAATTGGGTTTCCACGTTATATCTGGTGTTACTTGTATTTATGCTATTTGTTTTATGCATGTCAATAACT
>MU220602.1:93805-112315 GCA_018584345.1 Thuja plicata | reverse complement strand
TTTAACAGGGTTGGCTCCTAACAGGGCTCACTTCAGAAGAGTGAAAATCAGTAACTAGTTGCATTGGTGGTTTTCCCAAATTGGGTTTCCATGTTATATCTGGTGTTACTTGTGTTTATTCTATTTGTTTTATGCATGTCAATAACTGTGAATGTTTAATGAATAATGATAAGTTAATCTACCGAGTAACAACAATATATGTTGAAGACATCTAAGGGACTTGTGGATATATTTTTGTGGTAACTGATTCACCCCTCCCCTCTCAGTTACTCCATCTATATTTCCAACAACTAGACCTAGTAACCTATTCACATCGAGAGGAAAGCTATATTAAAAGTTGTCAACAATGTCATATAAATATGATTTTTATTTTAAAATCTATTTATGAATTCAACTAGCAGTAGCTAAATTAACTTTCCTAAAATCCAAGAGAGGTTGTACCCAATCATAATTACCCTAATATTTCTTTAAATATAATTCAAGATGTCAGTACAACTTATGTTATCGAATCTAAAAGATAGATTGGAAATTTGACCCATTAGTTACATTGAGAGTGAACAATGTTCCAACCGAGGTATGCTTTAAAAATATTCAATCACTTATTTATTTACATTAAATCTTAGTTTGTTTATATTTTTTTTAATGCAAAATATTACTGTAGTTTCCTATTTTGTAATTGATTAATATACTTCTCCTTTTTCTTAGTAGTGTTCAGCCTTAAACATTTTTCTAAATGGGGTATTGTTGTTGGGGGTATTGTTGTTGCTCACATTAGGAACTTGTACTTCTAAATATAAAATTCAGAATCATACATTCAATGATGACATTACCTTAAAATTTAATTTGATATCTGATTTTACTTGATTCAATATATTATTATCATTATGAATTTTAGAGCATCAATGTAAGGAATTGTTACATACAGAGTACAGTAACATTTTCTCTATATTTTTGATAAGTTATTATCCTCTTCTACTATTGTTCATAATCAAAATAATTATAATTATTCAAATACTGATACACATTATTTTTTCTTGAAAATAAATAAATAAATATTGAATGTTTAAATGGTCTGAATCAACTCTTTGTTCTTCAAAAAACGTAGCATACATAGAACTTGTTTTGGAAATATGGAATAATTGAGTGGTCTTTATTACTTTTGATGTTATATTTATGAGATTATTTTGAAAATTGTAATACAATGAATCATTTGAAATAGAAATTAATGTATTTCTATATGGTAACTTTCTATATCCAATTGAGTTAACATTTTGACATTATTTTTGTAGATTATTCTTGGATAAGATAAATAGACATTAATTCTTTTAGTTTTGTACGATAAATTAAAAACAAACACATCTATAAGGTTGTATTTTATTTTAAAATAAGAATGGTAGCAAGAAGTATGTAGCATTATGTAACACAAGAAATGGTGAACCGCATCAAACGTTATGTTAGGAAGATGGCTCACCAAATCAAATGTGGGGAATATTAGGGGATATCCTATGTTACTTTAGGAACAACCCCAAAATGCTTCACCCTTAAACCCAAACCAGATTTGCAAATCCAAAAATGATGAAGGGATGCTAATGCTAGATCTATATTTGAAGATGGATTATTGGGGATTGAATTCCTTTTATGTTAATATGTATATGTTATGTAAAATGATATGCAAGACTACGGAAGGAATACAAACTATGATAAATAAAATGACAACTAACTCAATATGGTATCAGATCTAATGTATAAAAGTAAATGCAAGATAAAAATAAGAAGAATAAACTCACCTTGAATGCTAGGAGAGGAGGAACAAACTTTAGATCTGGAAATAACTATAACAAAATTGTTAGAATCAGAAACTATTATGTATCCAAAAATGTAACCACTACATCTTCTGACTATGAAATTTACAGATCCTCAAGATAATGCCTACTCAAGTCGACCTAGTCCTTGAAATTCAGCCTTCTTGTAGACTTAAGAATTAGTGAAATCTGTATTAGACCTTTTAGTAGTTCCATATCTCTAAAATTTTGGATCTGAAACTTTGACAACCTGTTCTTGCTCATAAGAAGAAGGGGACTAGGTTGTGGAAAGAGGTTTTCCTTGGTCAAACCCTTGTATAGGAATCAACCTTGAAATTAAATAGAAAAGTAATGTAAACAAGATAAATGTCAGATTTACCTTGCATAAAAAACCCTCATTGATGGATGTAGAAATCAATCTACTCCACAAGGATTCTTGAATGTTTAGATTTTGTTGCAGAATTAAGGATGCCTTAAAAAATTTAATAGATCTACAATTGTGAAATCCTAGTTCTTGAATGAGTTTAATCTTGAAATCTGGATTGGAGAACAGGAAAGAATGCTCTTTGTTTCTTGATAATTCCTCATCTTGGCCACAATGAGAGAGAAATTTGCATCAATGAGAGAAAATTTTATTTTCTAGAATGAAAGAAGACTTGGAATATCCTCAATTGATATTTTCCTTCAAATCTTGAATCCACAAATTCTATTACACAATTTGAATGCTTGATTACTTGTACTTTAAAGATATTTTTCTCATGAACATTATGGATATATTTCATAAATAATGGATTGTAAAATGAGAGGAGAAGAAACCCTTTTATAGTCATTTCAAGATTTAGAATTTCCAGTCTGACCAAACTAGGATTGGAAAATGAAGCAACCCACATTAGGCCTAGAGCCCACTTCATATCAATGCCCAAAGAAAAGGGAAACTTGGGTAAGCCTTGTCAAGGACAAAGCTGACTAAGGCCGGCCTAGTCCTGATAGGGTTAATTTCAAAGAAGATACAAGGCTTGGGCAGTGTGCAAAGTCTTAGGAAAAGAACATGAAAGATGTGGGAAATCAAGCATAAAGACATTGGATTTTTAAATCACTAAAATGAGTCTAATACGTCCTAAAATCCATCAAATAATGAGTGCTAACTTTTTAGGATGATACATTTAGCCCCCACTTTAGCGGGAGTATGAGACAAGCTCATGCTTATGCTAAATTAGATCAAAAACATAAGATCATATCATTAAGGTTAAGGATTTAAAGAAACATCAAGCCACCAGAGAGAGAGAGAGAGATTCCAACCTTGTGCATGATCTTCATCACTTTGATTCCAATCTATAGTACTCCCATTAGAAGAAGCCTTAGACTTATGGGCTCTTTTGATCTTGAACCCTCCTTCCCTAGGAATCTAGATGACACCAACATGCATCTTAGTAATCCCAATACAACCATGGAGAATAACTCTTCTCATTATTTACATGATGAAGAAGAAGCATTAAGGGTTCCTACTACTCAATTCCAAAGATTTTCCCATGAATATTAGAAGTTTTAACATTGGCTAGGTCATGAAAATAGTAATCATGAATCTCTTTTTATTGTATAAAGCTTAAGGAAAATTATTCACAATGATAAACATGGTGTTAAACTCTTACCTATCATTTCTCATCTGATTGATTCCAATTTTGAACACATTTGGGATTGTGCTTAATAATTAGGCTATACTCCACCCACTACAAATTTTGAGACCTCTTCCTATCTCTACTTCTATCCCTAGTGTATCCACTTATTCTCCACTTATCATCATAACTTGAATTCAAACTTCCAATCCTACACATGTGATTCTTCCTAGTCCTATTGCTCCTTTTATCCCTTCAAGTATTCCATGTGTTTCAATGCCTTATCTAAATTCTTACTTATCATAGTATTCCTTTTTCATATTCAACTATTCTTCCAATTTTTAAAATGCTCCTAACCTTTCCTATATTTATCCTCCTACCATCCTTTCTACCAATTCTACCATTAATAGCTTGGCTCAAACTATTTCTTCTTTGCAACAACAAATTGCTTCCATGACTCAATCCAAGTTCAACATTCCTACTTGTGACATAGCTAGAGCTTTGTCTTTCTTGGATATTATTTGTGAATTGTTATCCCAAAATATATGGAGATTCATCACCTTGAGACTTATAATGATAAGGGTGATCATATGACTCATGTTGAAAATTTCCAAACCTTTTCTAGTGATTTCTCTCATGACCATAGGTACATGGAAAATGTTTATACTAGAACCTTCAAGAAAAATCCTTGCAACGGTATTATTACTTTCCAACTTATTCAATTGATTATTTCTAAAAATTGTCCAATGCTTTCATTGAACAATTTCAAAACAACATTGATCCTAAAATCTCCCTAACTATTTTAATCCATTATAATCAATGTGTTTAAGAAAAGGTTAGTGATTTCATTGGTATATTTAAGCATTTGCATGCTCATATTTCTTATCATGTTCTTGATATTGATGTGCAACATATTTTTATTGCTAATTTACAAAGTAACATTAGAGATAAGATACTTCTCTCTAAATTCTCTTCATGTTCACAATTGTGTGCAATTATTCATCATTATCAACTACAAGTGAGTCAATTTGAGAGCACCACTCCAATGGATCATGTTACTATTGATAAGCGTGAATTCACATCCAAGTTCAAAAAATTTCAAAAATTGAACAACTACATCAAAATAAAAAAAATCCTCCAACAATGTTGATGAACAAGTGGCAATAGCATCTAAAGGTGTGGCTCCTTTGTCATATATTTTTAAATGTGCTCATAATTATACTAAGCTTTCTGAATCATTACATAATGTGATGTTGAAGTTAATTAATGCTATGAGATAACACTTCCTCCTATCAAACTAATTGACACCTCTAAACCTCAATCTGAATAATTTGATCCCCAATATTTTTGCCATTACCACCATCAACTTGGTAATGATACCAAAATGTGTTTCCTTTTGAAGAGTGTTATCAAAGATCTTATTGATTTTAAAGCTATATCAGTTGATGGAAATAATGACAAGCAAACAAATTTGTGCTACCTCCTAATCAAAACTTTCAAATTTACACCAATCCTTTTCCATCCCATTAAACCAATACTATTGATCAACCTTATTCCCAATTCATTGAATATGATGAAAAAGTTACTAAAATCAATCATGTTTTTACCTAATTTGAACAAGTCAATCATAAACCTCTATCTTCTCCTTTCATTACCTTTGACCCTATGGAGACAATTAAATCACCTGATGGTCCTCTATATTTTTTCAACTGTTAATGCCATTCCTACTCATGGCACCCTTGTTGATCCCACTTGCATGGTGAATGTGATAAGTGAAGAACATCTTTATAGTAAACAATTACAAAAATATTCTTATGATAAATCTGAACTTTTGATTCAAACTTTCAATGGTTTCCTTTATCCTTCACATGGTTCCATTTCATTTCCTATTCAAGTTGGTGGTAAAACTTTAGATATCACCTTCACTATCAGTCCAACTTTTGATCAATTTCAAGTCAAACATGTTCTTCCTTTGCTTACCTCAATGCACATTTTGGCTTCTCCTATGTATAAATGTGTTAAATTTCATCATAATAGAGAAATCATGATTGTTAACCATAATATTTATCAGCCTTCCATGCCTCATGACTCAGTTAATCTTGATTTATTTTTTTCCTTTTATGCCTCAACCAATTCAACCTCATCCTAACAATCTCTGTAGATCACACCAAGTGTACAAGGTTCAAAATACATGTGAACTTATCAAACCTAAATATGTTCCAACTCTTTTCCCTAGAATTGAACTGCTTCCTACACCACCTATACCACCTCTTCCTATTTCTTGTTCAGATACCTCTCAAACCATCTCTCAACCTAGTGTGGTTCCTTCAATTCTTCCTCAATAAAGAGGAAAAGGACCATATTCTGATTGATCCTATCCCAACTCAAATTTCTTGCAAGACCAAAATTAACTATCATGCTCATGATCATCATCACAAGTGTATTGTTAGATCCTGCCTACGTGCTTCTCAAAACATTAGTTCACCTCATACACCTCCTCATGTTTCACTTCCCTTTGACTAACCCATGCCTAACCCCAAGGAGGAAGTTAACTTAAACAAAGTTAAAAAGAATAAACATCACAATAATATTCATATCCTATATTCTATTATAATTAATCTAGATGAAGAATATACTCTTGATGATGATCTTCTTGATACTAAAAATGATATTCATGCTAGTGATTATGTTGATATGTATGAAACTATTGGTATTGATAATGATTTACCAGCTATGCTTTTACAATAGTTATCTACCACACCTAGTAAGGAACATAGTTAGCTCTCTTTACAGTAGGGTCCTTGTTTGGAACTGGTTATTGTTCCACCTATTGTCATTGATGTTTCTCCTCTTTCGAGTTTCCCAACTTCCCTACACACTATGGACCGTGATGGGGGGCATGCGATATGCTTGACTATCTCCTCTAGCATGATGGATTTTCTTTTCTTTTTTGTTTGTTTGTTTGTCATGATGTGCTTCCCCTATGTTGTGCTACATGTTTCATGTTTTGTTTACCTTTATTTATTATAATTATAACATATGATACATTGTAATCTTGTTATCGTAAACCCAATACATTGTGTGCTCAAATTAAAGATTTTAACTATAGATTCTCTAAGCATGAATGTAGGTAAGGCCATTAGTGATGAGATCTTGAGACTTAGGTTTGGTCTGTTAGGAGTTGTATTCAAGTATTTAAGAGATATTATTCTTCTTATTCTTGATAAGATGTTTAAGGTCATAGTTATGTATCTAACATTTAAAGGATTTTATATTATGGATTTAGTTATTTGGTCATCTGAGAAGTTATAGGAAGCTAGAACATGGTGAAGGAATAGCAAAGCAAAAATCTGGTATGTAGTGATACTACTTAAATGTGTGTAGACGCCTAAAATTATCCCTTACAACATTATACTAATTTTTGATTAATTATATTAGTTATACTCTTCCACTTATTTAATTAAATTAAGTTCATCATCCTAAAAGTATTTGAATTTAATTTGAATACTTATCCCCTAAGTGTATAAAATTTAGTTTAATACCCTCCCACATTAAAATTACCTTTTAAATAAAAGTTAAATTTATTTATTCCCTCATATGCCTAAATTATTCTAAACTAAAAGTTGTCTAAATCTAATTTGTATTAATTTTAAATCTAAACCTAGATCCTACCGTAACTCACATCAATATCATTAAATGAACCTAGTCACTAATTAACTAAGGTTAATTACACTAGTTCTAAGATTCCTACACCCATTAGTCCTAATTATTTTCTCACACATATGTGAGAAATTTTTTGAAAATTTGACTTTTCCAAATAATACCAATTTGGTGCCAACAAGGTTTCTTACAAAATTGATCACACCTTCTTACACTTTCTAAAAGTGTTTCATTGGACTATAAAAACTTACACTCTCTTACACACCTCTTACATGTGTACTACAAGTACACATTGACCCATCACATCACAAGTTTCTCACACATGTTTGAGAAAACTTGGCCTCTTGCATGGCTCATGTGTCCTGCATGTGGCACCTATGTGGATGCCACATGTGCTCCACCTCACCCAAGACCTCCAAAATCCTATAAATAGGATCATTTCCAAGAGTAATTCACCCATTATTTTTCATGCATTGTTATCATGCTAGTTTGTGCTTATAATCATTTACTTGCATTTAGAGTTTTTTGTACAAACCCTTGCTTGGTAGTTGAGTCTCTTTCAATCATGGTAGTTTCACTTATAATTTTAATTCGATTCTAGATCTTGGTAGTTATTCTTCATCATTTACTATCATATCATCTATTAAATGCTTGAGACTAGTTCCATAACTAGTTCTTGAGTCATTTAATATTATCGCATTGTAGTTGCATTTTACCTTGCATCTCAATCATCTAATAAAAGTGGGATTTTATACTTTATGCTGGGAGAGCACACCCACAACCCTCTCTAAGATAAAATTAACAAGGCTTGGGCCCCCTTGTTTGGGTCATCAGAGGTTGTGTTGGAGAGCTTGTGTTTTTGGATTAGGATCTAGATATTTTAATGTATCTTGTAATGATTTATATCTCTAACATTTTCATGTCTAAGCTTGCCCCCAACATGTAGGTTTTCATTACATACAATGTGAATGTATGTCCCATCCTATTTCATGTTCAAAATAAATCAGAGGAACTTTCAGTTTGATACTTTATTAGACTTCGCGTAAAATTATAAATCTAATCATGTTATGTAATATTATAGTTGTTCATATAATTTAATTACTCTAGCTTACAATTATGATGTGTTGCATATTATTCATGTTAGTGAACTCATAGCTGATGTGATTATCATTGAATGTATGTCTTCCTATTGTCCATCGTATTAAGTCATGATTTGGTGTGTTTGATGACATGTTGTAATTTGTAAACGTAAAAAAAAATAACTATTTTATTTAAGTGATTTTTGGTTAGTCCTTAAGGGTTCTCTAAGGTGGTGTTATAGAGAGGGTTTTCATAGTCATGATGCTAGATGTTACATTGACTCCTTTCTCTAGATTTGTGAAGGAAGTATTATGGTAATTTATTTCTTCTTCCCTATTTATATGATGCAAGTAAGTATTATGAAATAAATTTGCACGCTTAAGAAACTCTTCGGAAAATACAACCTGTTTATGATGAATTCTTCAATCTATTGGGAGAAATCTCAAACACGAAAACATTAGTGGGTTAGCACATAACTAATTTCAAGATCACATGAAAGAGAAAGAAAGCAACAAAGGACTCAACATAACATCAGATTGAGGTTAAAATAAGTAAGTTGCATCTTATTACTACTTATTTGGTTTGCTCTTGATAAAGATATGTAGGTGTGCTCTCTCAAACCCAAAAAATGCAATGGTCCCCAATGCAAATTCAAGATCTTAATATGCAAGAAGAGAGATCCAAGAGCTAGTATGAAGAACTAGTCTTAAATCTTCTCCAAGATGATATATCTAAACTATGAAATTGATATGCAAGCTATAAGATTGAAAGCTATGATTCAAGAACTATGCTATCAGATGAAAAAAATGATTCATTTTAACCAAAAAGAAACTAGAATGTAATATCTAAGTGATTTAAGCATAAACTAAGAGCATATGAAAACATGAAATCTAAAGATATGAACTTATAAATGCAAAATAGCATGATAACAATGCAAATTGAGAGATGGAAAATGAAGAGGAGAAGGCCTCTATTTATAGATTTTTTGGAGAGAGGAAGAGGCTTGGATGAAGTGGCACCTATGTGACATCCACATAAGAGCCACATAGGGGACACATAGATTTGAAAAGATGGCCAATTTTGAGTCAAAATTGGCATTTAATATTGAGTAGCTCAATATTTCAAAAGGAAAGACAAAGTTGTAAGAAGAAATTAAAGAGGAATGGGTGCCCATTTCGGAGAGAATTTCCCCATGTGGGTGAGCATTCCATTAGCCTTAAAAAGGTTAAGAATCACCCTTTAAGCAAGAATAAAGGATAGTTAGGTAGGTAAGTATACTTAGGAAATGAGGTGATGGGAGTAGGGTAGGAATAGGGTAGGATTTAGGGTAGGATTAATAGGTTCCTAGCTACGATTTAGGGTATTATTCAAATCAAATTTGAATAAATTATGGTCTAGAAGAATTAGGAAAAATGGAGGACTTAATAAATGTAAATTTATTAAGAAGGGAATGTCATGATACAAATGTATTCAAATAAAATACATTGGAATAGTATTTAAACTATTGATAAGTACTAGCAAATGAAGATATTTAATTGTTTAAATTAAATAGTTAGAAGGGATAAGAGGGAAAATAATATTAATATTTTTGGACATCTACATTTTTCCCCTTTTTGACCTGGCATCTCAAGTGATGTTTTGTCCAAGACAAGAAAATGAGTTTCCCCAGAGGAAGAGGGTTTCTAGGAGTCATGCTGAAGCAATGACAGTACAGGGTTGTGCCCCCTCAAGAAAAGAACACAACGAAGACAATGTTGTGGGATTTTCTCAAAAAAGGACACAACAAGAATGAGAAAAGGAAGGAGAGAATAAAAAGAAGCCTTCTGAAATGCAATTAAGAATGTAGCTAAGAATGCAAATGAAAATGAAATTAAATGTAGCTAATGAGCATTGGGGATACATTTGTGTGTAAACATGTGGAGAGCACATCCAATTTTTATATTGCAATAGGAGGTATGCATTAGGTGTCAGAAAACACAGATGACAAGATTCCTTTGCTTGGACTAGATGCTCAAACAAAAGCACACTACAAAAGATGCATGTATCAGTAGTGACCAGTCACAACACACCAAGATATAGCAGATCGAGGTAGTAGTGAGTAGGTTTAAACTGAAACAAAAAGATAAAATCAATAAAGAAGGCCTCATGACGAAGGATTCATTCGGTCCAAAGTTCTTTCCATGAACAGGATTGATGTGATGAAGGATTTGATAAGCCGATGCTAGAAGGATGCATCCTGGTGGGAAAAGATTGGATTTGAGTTGATAAAAGAGATTCGCTGGCAGAAGATGTGAACAAGATGGGAAGCAAGGACAGTCGGTCACAAAATTGATTTAGTGAAAAACATTGTCGCAGACGTATGAGTCAAAATGTTGCAGAAAACTAAGATCTAGAATGATGCAGAAAGGATAAAGTTTTTATTGCATGATTTTTGAGAATATGTGATGTTTTTTGAATTTTTTAAATTTTTTTTATTTTTCATGATTTTTAAATGTTTTGGGGATTTTATGCATATTCAAGCTGTACAATAGGATGATTTATAAAAAAATATACATGGGGGGGAGGAAAATGGGGGGGGGAAAGTTTGGGGGAAATGGGGNTATAATAGGGGTGGGGGGGTTTAAGGAAGGTCATTTGAGAATAGTGAATAGTGAAATCTGAGCTCTTGCGTGAAAAGATGGCTGATGAGAGGATGAAGGGGCAGTTGGAAGAGTGCATTCACACACATGGGAGGCCCAATGAGTGAGCTATCTGAGACCTCAAATTTATTATTATGAAAGTTATTTAATGCTTTGGGGTGAGTTAGGGGGTAATAAATAGGGATATTAATGATTGCAGATCGGAGACACCGGTTCATGAACTGGCATTTGAGCAGATGCTGATCCCTGAATAGGCATCTTTGAAGATGTCAGTGTCAGACAAGCATTTTTGAAAATACCAGACTTGGATCCTTGTCTGCGAAGATGGTAGTCTATAGGAAAGACATCAGAGATGTCAGTGTATGAACTGATGTTTCTGGCTGAATCAGTGTCTGCACCAAAAAGGGCAGATATCGAGGGAAAATGGAAGGGAGGGACCTGATGGGGGCTGGGGATAGGTCGGCATAAGACCTAGGGATACGATGCCCCACTTTGGGAAGGTTTAGACTAGGACTAGAAGAAAAGGTGACTGACATGGTAGATTTTTGAAATTTTGCAGGAGCAGTTCCCACCATTGGGATAATGAGAGCATTGGCCTCCTACCATGGAGTTGGAGTTGCAACTTATGGAGGAGGAATGGGGATTTTTAGCATTAGTTGGGTTGGACTATGTGCCCCATTTTCCTAGGCTATGGGAGCACAATGGGATGATGACCGCATTGATCGAGCGGTGGTACAGTGACACCACAACCTTTCACTTGCCTACTGGAGAGGTGACTATCACTTTGGAGGATGTCTGGTGGATCCTTCAGATACCCATCTAAGGGGCGATCCCTTGGTACTGGTTAGAGGATAGCAACCATTTCATGGAGATCACCTTAAGGAAACTGATGAGACAGATCCCTACATACAGGACCTGGATGCCCTGGTAGCCAGCAGTTGATAGAAGGTTTAGGAAGATAGCCCTATATCTAGCAGGATTGATTGGTGGGCGCATGTTAGTAGACTTGGTGGGACATGGCTTCGGCATGCAATGGTGATGAGTGCTAGAAAAGATGTTAGAGGAGGGGACTTTGTATTTCTGGGGATATGTTTTCCTTAGACAATTGTACAATGACCTACACATGCCTGCGTACCACATGGCACGCAACATGGGTACAGGCATGACCTTGATGTTAGTTTGGGCTTGGGAGAACATTGTAGTGTTTTGTCCTATGAGGGTTCAAGAGGTGCAATATCCTAGAGAGCCCTATTTCTATAGATACAAACTTTCCTTGAGATACACCTCTATCAGCAAGACTAGATATTGGCAGCGACTACTAGATGAGGTACAAGTTTTCTGCTAGACCCCATACTGACTATGCGAGCCATGGGGGATGATGGATTGGGCAACATGAGTGGAGGATAGTTTTGAGGAATTTCTATACCTATCATATTTTTAGACAGATTTATTTCTACTAGGGAGGACTATCCACCTGATAGAAAGGTATAGACCCTCAAGGGTGATAAGGTAGTTTGGTCGACAGTAGGGGTGGTGGTAGAGGATACCTTACATCCTCATGTCACCAGGGAGGTAGGTACCTGCGAGAGGTACACAAATTCTCTTATAGTATAGGTATCCTAGAGGGATATTGTGTAGCTCAACTTTATTGCACGGCTAGATATTACAAATGCAGGGATGACCCCAAAGTACATAGCATGGTGGGCTGCACACACACACACACCAGTGAGACTGACAGACCCAGCTCAGGTGGCTACTCACAAATAGCCAATAAGGGACATGGATGTGGATGATGGGATAGATATCAGGGATTCCCCAGAGACCTTTGTAGTAGGTCAGAGGAGGAGGCCACAGAGACGAGTGAGACCTTGTACAAAGGCATAGCTAGGCAGGGGCAGGGCCAGATCAGGGGCTACCACCAGGGGATGGGTAGGATCAGAGGCCATAGAAGGATCAGGGGCCATAGAGGCCCCCACCAGTATAGGTATAGGTGTAGCCATAGGTACAGGTACAAGAACCACTAGTGCCATCGCAGGGACCACCAGTTGGAATCATAGCATAGGAGACTCATGAAACTGTCATTGCTGAGCAAGACAGTCTTCAGACAGAGTGTATGAGACTACGGGGATTACTGTACATGGTTGTGGTATCTAGATATGAGCCTTCACACTAAGATTACCTAGATATAGGGGCTACTGACTCCAGGGACAACACAGGATGACAGGGCAGAGGGTTCACTAGATACCCTATAGGGTAGTATTGATGCAGGGGAGTTTTCCATGGTCGATCTAACAGAGGATGTTGGAGAGCTACATACTGAGATAGGTACACTGAAAGACCAGTTAGATACTCTAACCTTGCAATTGGAGCAGGCCACAGAGCAGATTCATGCATTGACCTTTGAGAGGGATGCAGCACAGTAGCTGGCTGAGATGTACAGGGCTGAGAGCGATATCACTAGATAGGCGGCCATTACAGGTGGAGTGGGACAGGTTGTAGCTAAGGCTTTCACATCTCATAGAGATGCAACCAGGGTAGGTAGGGAGGTGGCCCATTATTGAGTTTTGTACCATTAGCTTGTTTCTAAGGGAAGGAGGTGAGAGTACTCATAGAGGTCTCGATCTCAGAGCATAGTGTGGACTTTGGCATTGCAAGGATCAGTGGGGATGCCACCATGTCTACCACCAGAGTAGGGAGGTGGATCCTCACAGCAACTGACATGATTCAGTAGAGGATCATGTGACACACAGTTTTGCATTTTTAGATATACATGTATATTGACACTGAGGTGTACATGTATTTTATTGACAAACATTGTATTTTATGGACATTTGATTTATACATATATGATTGAGGACTCTTATGATGCTTATGATGTATGATGTACATACTATGATCTAAATGATGTTTTGATGCATATGCCTATATGATGATTTCCATTTGGTGCTTGCAGCATGTGATGTATATGGATGACCTATTATGTATGTAGGATGGTTTCATGATTATGTATATATGATGTATGACTTATACAGGGTGGATGATGCTATATATACGATATACTAACTTGTGTGGATGTAGGATGTGAAGTGATTTTAGGATGTATGCAAAATGTATATGTTGATGTTTTATGAATGTGTATATGGATGCATCGAAAAGATTTTTTAATAATGTGAGACTATGCAAGACATGAAATGAATTTAAATGAATAAACCATGAATTTAAATGAATTATGCAAGATATGGAATGAACCTAATTGAATTAATTATGCAAGATTATAATGAGGCTAAATGAATTAACTATGCAAGATATGAAATGAACCTAAGTGGATTAACTATCCAAGATTAAAATAAGTCTAAATGAATTAATTATGCAAGAAATGAACCTAAGTGAATTAACTATGAATTTAAGTGATGCAAGATGAATCTAAATGATGGATTAATAATGCAAAGTTCTAAAATGATACTAACTATGCAAGTAAATGATTCAGTTGATGATTAATGCAATTTAATAACGGATTTAACATGATGATCAATGTGACCTGAATGATGGGTCTAACGCAATCTAATGATGAATCTAATGAATCTAATGAATCTAAAATAAAGAATAATGAATCTAAAATGATGAATAATGCAACTTAATCTTAATGATAGATATAATAATGATACTAATGGAAATAGATGTGATGGATGCAATGGGTGCAATAGGACTCATATTTTTGGTGTGTCACAATCAACTGATAAAACATACAGGTGGATAATGGAGGACCAAGCAAGGAATGTTAGCAAGATGATTACTCAGGATGTTAATGTGATGATGAGGGGATCAAATATGCCACGAATATACAAGGATCAAACTAAGCGATTAAGTTGATTGGTCAAATGCACTCTACAAGAAAACTATAGAACCAACGTAGGATTTTAATAGTGCAATTGTGTCATTTTCTATGCAAGGAGAAACTCAGGACACGAGAAAGATATAGGACCAAAGCTCAGGGTTTGGGATAGTACAATGTATGGAAAATAATATACAAGATTATGTGTACAAAATCTCAGGATACGAGATAGGAAGATCACTATGGTCTAGTGCATATGATATGCAAACACCCAGGGAATATAGGAAATGCGGAGATTAGTGGAGATGTGGTGCTGATGATGGAAGGAAATGAGACTTTTATAGATAATGAAATGGTCCATTATGTGTGATGCCTTTTTCTAGGTTTTCATCATGCATACTTGTCCAAGGCATCTGATTGCCAAGTTTTCACCATTGGATGAAAGTTTTCTCTTTATTTTTCTTTTTGATTTCTTTGGATCTTTTTTATTTTTATTTTTATATTTCCCAAGTGCCTGTTTACCAAGTTTTCACTGGGACAACCATTTTTTCAGCTTCATTTTTCTTCTTTTTAGAGATTTTTTCAAGACTATTTTATATTTTTTTGGGCTTTTTTAAGGACTTTTTATACTTTTTTATGGATTTTCTCAGATAACTGGAATGAACAACCAGCCGTCAGGCATAGAAGTGCCTGAGATGAATGATGTTGATAGGATCATTCAATGGTTCTCCTTTTGGAGTGGAGAGTTGATATGCCCCAGAACTGAAGCATGCAGTGACAACATATGGACCTTTCTAGGTGACTTCAAACTTGCCTTTCTTTTCATGATCAGTACCCACTTTCTGATTTTCCTTTAGCACAAGGTCCCCTACCTAGAACTGGAGTGGGTGGACCTTCTTGTTATAGTTTCACTTGAGTCTATTCTAGTAAAAAATCAAGTGATCATAAGCTTGCTGGTGCTTTTCATCTAGTAGATCAAGCTGTGTCAATTGTGCCACTCAGTAATCTTCCTCATCAATCAGGCCTCTTAGTGATACTCAAAGGGAGGGTAGTTCAACCTTAATTGGTAAGATTGCTTCAACACCATAGACTAGGGAGTATGGAGTAGTGCTATTAGGAGTATGGTAGGAAGTGTGATATGCCCATAGAGTGGGGTTGATCTAGAGATGCTAGTCATGACTAGTATCATTGACAACTTTCTTGAGGATTTTGAGGATGGTTTTATTAGTTGCCTCAGCTTGGCCATTACCTTGCCAGAAATATGGACTGGAGAAATGGTGATGGATATGGAGGTGAGCACAGAGATAACTGACGTGTTGATTTTCAAATGGTGTACCATAATCTATAAAGATGGTGGAGGGTATGCCGAAGTGGAAAACAATGTGATAAAGGATGAATTTGGATATATGAATGCTAGTATTGAGTGTGAGTAGAATTGCTTCGACCCACTTTGTGAAATACTCCATTGTTGTGATTATGTATTTGTGGCCTTTAGACGAGAGGGGAGTAATCTTACCAATGAGGTCAAAACCCCAATAATAGAAGGGCCAAGGAGGTGCAATAGGTCTAAGGTCCTGAGCAGGAGCATGGATCAAATTAGTATGTTTTTGGCAAGGTAGACACTTCTTGACAAACTCACAAGCATCATGTTTCATTGTAGGCCAATAGTACCCTATGCATAGAAGTTTCTTGGCTAGGACCATGCCACTCGTGTGGGCACCACAGATTCTAGCATGTACCTCTTGTAAAGCATGGGTAGCTTCATTTTTATCTAAACATCTAGAGAGCATGTTGTGATAGCCTCGATGATAAAGGGTATTGGCTATGAGGGTGTATCGAGAAGCTCTACAGATAAAATTTTGGCATTGGGTTGCAGTGAGGTGAGGAGATATTATACCATTTTGTAGGTAAGCTTGGATATCATGGTACCATGGGGATTGGGGACCAACCAGGACACATACGTGATTTGATTCATTATTCACATAAGTGAGAGCATGTACTTGCTTGACTAAGAATTTGTATTGCGTAGACTCATGAGGAATCTCTAGGAGAGAACTAATTATGGCCATTGCATCAACAAACATATTCTACAAGTGTGGTACCTGTGTTATCTGCAAATGGAGGAAGTGTTCTTTCAACTTGTCAACCATCAGTTTACATGGCATCAATTTGTCATCTTTGGTTTGATACTCATCTAGGACTTGTTTGATGATGAGTTGGGAGTTGCCAAAGCCATGTATATCTGTGATGTTCCATTCTATGGCCATGTAGAGTCCTGTAATTAGTGCTTCATATTCTGTAATGTTGTTTGTATAGGGAAGTCCCAATTTGAATGACATAGGGATGTAGTCACCTTGAGGTGTGACAAAAAGCATTCCTGCCCCTATACCATGAGTTGTGTAGCACCCATCAAAGTAGAGTTTCTACATTGGTTGTTCTTCTATCATGTACAAATGCTCATCTAGAAATTCTATGACCAAAGGATAAGTATCTACCAATGGCACTTCTGCTATTTGATCAGTGATGACTTTCCCTTTAATGGCTTTTCTATCGACATGTTGAATATCAAACTCACTGAGAAATATAACCCATTTTTCCATTTGATCTATGAGTGTAGTCCTAGAGAGTAGGTAAATAAGAGGATCCACCTTTGAAATGAGCTTGGTTGTATGACTAAGCATATAGTGGAAACATTTTTGAGTGGTGAAGACCACTGCCAGACATGCTTTTGTTAGAGTATTATTACTTTATACTTATTAATTAAATCATATCGATTTAATTATATAAGTTTATATTACTCTAGTTACTTAAGCTTCACCTAGGTACATTATTAATTAATTATTAATTAATAATGTGCAACCTAGTTTTCCTTTAGGGTTTCTTTCTCACCTTTTATAAGGTTGAGCTTTGTACTTTTTTATAATTCTGAGATACGTTTTTCTCACATTTCGAGAGCAATATTCTTCTATCTCCATATTTTATTCTCTTGTGACAAGTTATTGGAAAACAGAGTTTCTTGGGTTGTGTAGAATTGAGTTTGATCAATTCTTTCATGGTATCAGAGCTCAGATCTGTGGCCGCCTGTTCCTGATTTGAAGATTTTTTTTGGAGCTTCAAGGGTTTCATCTTTCAGCTGTAGTTTTGGTTGGATCTGGAAAATAATATTTTTTAGAGGCATCTTGGGCCAAAATAGACCTCTCTAATGAATTCATAGGGCCGATCCAGTGAATTTTGATATAAAATTTGACCTATTTGGCCTCCGGAGCATCTGGAATTTTTTTTTACCCTTCTCGGGCCGTACAGTACAAATTTCGAGACAAAAAAAAGCAAAAAAAAAATTTAAAAAGCATTTTTTTGGGCAACCCGGGGCGCGCTTCCACTGCGCCACCCCACCACCGCCTCAGCTTGGCTGGCCTGGCCTGCGCTCAGCCCTCCCGGCAGCGCGCCGCTAACCTGCCGACGGAGCTGCCAGCAGCGGCGCTGCTTGAACCGCCGCCCGGGAGCGACCGCCACCAGCTGTGGCCACCGGCCTGCCTCCAGCTACTTTTTGGGCTGACATTAGCTAACGTCAGCGGCCAGAATTTATTTTTCTAGCATTTTTTGATTTTTTCGGCAGTTTTTTGAATTTTGCCCGCGGTCGAAAAAAAATTTTCGGCGAGATTACGACGGCCATCAAATTTAATCGCGCAGAGGTGTGACGGCCATTTGGAGGTCAAATTTAGCCCAGGGACTGGTTTTTTCAGCAAGCTCACTCTTTAGGGTACCTGTCAATTTTTTGCTCATAACTTGGGAATATAGTGTCCTTTTTTTAAAAACAAAATATCGTCAGAAAGGTGTTTCTGAGCCCGTCGCATTGGTGTAGGTCTCATTTCCTGAGTTTTCCA
>MU220602.1:79937-93516 GCA_018584345.1 Thuja plicata | reverse complement strand
CACACATGGAAGCCACACATGACCAGACTCCTCATGTCACGAGGTTTATGGTCCTGCATGGATGTGGTTCAGCCAGTTCTTCAGAGGCCTTATGAGGCTCTTATGCATAGAAACAGGATGGATGAGGCGATGGGCCTCATTGCCATGAACATTTTAGATGGGTTGTTGTTCCACCTGGATGGTCTGACTACACCCAGGGATATGTGGGACAAGTTCTCCACCTTGTTTAGCACCATGGATCAATTTAGGATTCTCCATATAGATACCGAGTTCACCTCCTTGGCACCTGACTCATTCACCATCATTGAGGACTTCTTGATGAAGTTCAAGTCTCTTCGATCTATCTTATAGGCTGCTGGAAAGACGAATTCAAATGATGAGTGTATCTTCCTGATACTCTCCAAGCTTCGTGGTCCTTATTAGATCTTCACTTCTACCTTCTACTCCACTATGGATGCACTGGGTACTCGACATGTTATGCCCTCTTTTGAGACCTTTTGTGATAGGTTAACTCATGAGTAGTCCAAGCTCAGTCAGATGGATTCTCTTACAGGATCACATTCACAGGCATTTCTTGCCAAGTCATCTCAGGATACACAGAAGCCGAAGCCGAAGCAGATATCTGATTCCTCTTCTCAGCACTCTCCTAGCCCACCATCTTCTTCTAAGAAGGAGAAACAGAAGACTCAGAACCCCACTTGTTCTTATTGTCAAAAGGGGTCCCATGATGAGTCCCAGTGTTATCAGAAGAGATTTGATTGCTATGAGAAATAGATTGCAGATTTGCAAGCTCTCCTTCAAAAGAGCTCTATTTCCTCTCCATCCTCTTCCACCTCACAGGGGTCTTCTTTTTAGTCTTCTGCCTCATCTTCGACATCTGGATAGGATTTTAGACAGGGTCATGCATTGCGGGCATCTGTTGCATCCCCTTCATAGGTCCCTTGGATACTAGATTCTGGTGCTTCTCACCATATGGCATCTTCTCAGGAGTTGTTTTCTTCTTTTGAGACTTCTCCTATTCCTCATATTATCATGGGGAATAACACTGTACAGACAGTCTACGGGACAGGTTTGGTCAGCATTCAGGGTGGCACATTCAATGATGTATTGTATGTTCCATCTCTCTCTGCAAACCTTCTCTTGATTTATTAGATTACACGCAGTGGTTCAGGGAAGACAGTTGAGTTCATAGTCGATTCAACCTTCATCAGGGATAGTGTGACAGGAGGCATTATTGCTATAGGGACAGTTGATCATTCCTCCTGTCTCTACATCTTTTCTCACTTTGGTCCACCATCCCCATTGTCGGAGCTCATCTCTCCTCTTTCAAGAGAGAATCATGTGGTGCAGTCAGGTGACTTGAACCTCTATGTTGTTCCCGAGACCCGTGTTGTGACTTCCATACTACATCCTGAGGTGCACTTTCTCTTCAGTAAGATTCTTCTTCAGCACTGCTTGACCCTCCAGCTCCATTCATCGAGCCACCAGGTACAGTTGTTGAGGATTCTTCAGAGGACTCTCATCTCCTCTCTCATGACAGTGTCATCACACCTGTCAGACCACTTGCATTGGGGATTCCCTTTCAGGATCCTTGTGTCTTCTCATTTGAGCATTAGCTCAGCCTTCCAGTGACACCTCATCTTTCGAGGTCACCTCTTTAGCACCCACTGACTTTCACTCCTCTGCATTGGAGTCACAGTGGTTTGTTCTTTGCTCCAGGGGTTCTTTCATTCTGGGGGGGCTTTGGAGCCTCGACCCTCTCTCACGGGGGGGGTTAGCAGCATGCATTGTACTACTGGCTTTGAGAGAGTCTCTTGAAGTCATTCTTTTTGTCTTTGCTTTCTTTTATATCTCTTTTTGGAGAAGAGTTTTTCCCACTGGGTTTTCTCCTTTGTCTCTGGTTTACAGAGATTTCCTTGTACTGGGTACCTGATCAAGCCTTGTTGCCGGGACCCATTTCTTGCTTTCTTAGTTTTTTCTAGGTCAGCTTTCTCCCTGCATTCAGCTTAAGGGGGGATGTTAGAGTATTATTACTTTATACTTATTAATTAAATCATATCGATTTAATTATATAAGTTTATATTACTCTAGTTACTTAAGCTTCACTTAGGTACATTATTAATGAATTATTAATTAATAATGTGCAACCTAGTTTTCCTTTAGGGTTTCTTTCTCACCTTTTATAAGGTTGAGCTTTGTACTTTTTTGTAATTCTGAGATACATTTTTCTCACATTTCGAGAGCAATAATCTTCTGTCTCCATCTTTTCTTCTCTTGTGACAGGTTATTGGCAAACAGAGTTTCTTGGGTTGTGTAGAATTGAGTTTGATCAATTCTTTCAACTTTTTCCATAGGAGAATAATTGAGCTCATAACCTACTAAGGTTGGACTAATGTAATAAATGACTCTTTCTTTACCCTCATCATTTAGCTGAGCAAGGAGTGCCCCTAGTGCTATGGTAGTAGTAGAAATATATAGGATGAGTGGTCAACCAGGTACATGTGGTACCAAGATGGGTGGATTAGCCAAGTATTCTTTGATTTTGTCAAAACTCTTCTGACATTGAGGATCCCACTTAAATGTTATATCTTTTCATAGGAGATGAGTGAATGGATTGCACTTGTCTACTAGTTGAGAAATGAAATAGCACATAGATTGTAGCTTTCCTTGGAGGCTACATAGCTATCAAAGTGTTTTTGGTGGAGGCTTCTCTATGATAGCTTGTACTTTCTTGGGATCAATTTCAATGCCTTGTCTGGATAAAATAAACCTCAATAGTTTTCCTGATGTGACTCCAAAGACACATTTCTTAGGGTTGAGCATTAAGAACTAGTGTCCAATTCTATCAAAGAAGCATTCTAGAACATCTAGGTGATCTTCCCTTTTTACTGATTTTGCCAAGATATCTTCCACATAGTCTTCAAGAATTTTGTGAATCATGTCATGAAAAATGACAATCATGGCTCTTTGATAGGTTTCCCCAGCATTCTTTAAGCCAAAATGCATCATGTTATAGTAGAAATTTCCCTAAGGGGTTGTGAATATTGTTTTATGCTAATCTTCTTCTACAATGTGGATCTGATTATATTCAGAAAATCCATCCATGAGTGACAACATCTCATGTCCTGCAATGAGATCCACTATCATGTCTATATTTGGCAATGGGAAATCATCCTTTGGACATGCCTTATTGAGATCTCTGAAATCCGTACATATCCTAATTTATTTATCAGGCTTAGAGATGATAACCATGTTAGAAATCCAGTTAGAATAGTCAATGGGGTGGATGATCTTGGCTTGGATTAATTTTTTTAACTTTTCTTTGACAAGTAGTGCCACTTTCGGGTGCATCTTTTTGAGCTTTTATTTGACAGGTTTTATGTTTGGGTCCATTGCTAGATGGTGAACCACCAAGTTGAGGTCTAACCCTAGCATGTGGGAGTAAGACCATGTGAACTTGTTGATGGATTCCTTTAATAAAGTCACAAGATCACTTTCTTATGCTTTAGTCAAAGACACTGCTATGTATGTGATGGCAGAATTTTCTTTGGTACCCGGGTTGATAGGTTTTGCTTCTTCAATGAGAATCAATGATTGTTCAGGCTTGTAACCATGGATAAGAGGAAGAGGAGAATCTTCATCCTCTAGTTCCTTAGAGAGGTTTTCACCAGGGGATACACCCTTTGTTTTTACTTTTTTTATGATTAGATAGCGCCCCAGAGGGGTTTTTTCTATTGGATCAATTTTTTTCTTTTTTCTTTTTGTTTTTTGTTTCATTTTTGTGGCTAAAGTTCTCCTCTTCCCCAAAGTATGCCTTTGGGTCTAGTTTGTAGACATATGTTGAGTCTTTCCCCTAGTCATTTCTTTTCTCAATCGCTCCCATGAATCTTAGGAGCACGTCCTCACTTTGGAACTCATCAACATGTATGACACTTAGTTGGTCCTAGTCTATGATTTCAGGATGGCGAAGGGGAAGGTAAATGAAGAGGATGGAAATTTGTTATAGGACAACATTTTCTAGGAAGGTTTCAGCATTGAAAACATCATCATAAGCTCTCACAACTTTCTCTTTTGGGATATCTTTGATGTCAACAATTTTGCCTAGGGATGGACAAGAGGCAAAGATGTTTTCATTGGTGCCCCCATTCATGTCAGAACCCATGCCAAGGCCTAGGTGCTTTTGTAGTCGGGTAGGTATAATAATATCTTTCATTCCTTGCTCTTCATAACCAAGGCCACCTCCTTGGTAGTTCCATTTTTCTATCACCAGTTTGTGCGTTGCGGGGTACTTATCTTTGAATTAATTTAGGTGATTTGTGTCCTTGCGTGGTGGATCTTTATATAGCCATTGGTTGATGATTGGTGTCATTTATTGACCAATCTAAGTACCTTTTGATATAAAAATGGTAGGACCAAATTGTAGTGCCTTGGTCATCTCTGATTCTATCTTGCTTAGATTAGGTTGGCGACCTTGAGTGTGAGGATCAATTGGCAGTGCTCCAACTGTGAAGGCATTAGATAAAGTGTACTCACCACAACCTTTGTTGTTGATATTGAACGTGGATAAGGTGGAGGAGAGGATTGTTTCTAGGTTTGAATGGGTTCGAGATGAACTGGTGACAGAGGTGCCAATATCAATCCTAGGATAGTGATTGGAATGTGGAAAGGATGTTTCCAATGCATTGCAGTATGTGAAGGGCTTGGGATCTATGCAGATGGTGATCTTACTACCGTTATATGAGAATTTGATTCACTAATGGTAGGTGGATGGGACAGCTTGCATAGAATGAATCCATGGGCATCCAAGGAGGATATTGAAGGGAAGGTCAAGATCAACATCATGACATAATGTATCCTAAATAACTGGGCCCACTTGAATGGGTAATGATATGGTGCCTTCAAAAGTATGCTCCAAATTGTCATATGCCTTTATTGTGATGACATAATTTGTTATATCAGCTTCAGTGCAACCCAACTATTTTATTAATTTTAGAGTGCATATATTTAGGGCCGATCCATTATCTATCATGACCCATTTGATGGAAAAATCTTTAACCATGACAGCAATACGGGGTGGGAGATTATGATCAGTTTCCTCTGAGGGTACATCTATTGGTCTAAAGGAGACCCCACAAGATGCAGACAGGTCTCCGACAAGGTTTTTGAATTCAGTGAGGTTGATGTCACTGGGAACATGGGATTCTTGCAAGGCTTTATTGAGGATCTCTTGATAATTGGGTGATGTGTGGAGAAGATCTAGGATGGAAATTTGGGCTGGAGTATTCCCTAGGTGTTCCAAAATGTTGTATTGGATCCTAGCAGATGGAGCAAGACCGACACCTACAACTATTATCCTATCTCTACGAGTGGTGATTGCACATTGGTTATCGGCACCCTTGACATGAATGACATTGACGGAGGACTAGACTTGGGATATGTAGCCTATGAGATTATCGTAGTTGATATATGCATTGGTATAATCTTTTCTGTTAGCAATTTCTACTTGTTTACCCTTCCCCTGATCAGAGGACTAGGTAGGATTTCCTAGGTCTATACCTGAAGTGTGTTTAGGGAATGAATTTTGATAAATTTTAAGGCCTACATTTGGCAATGATTGGGCAGGAGAGTCCACTTCAATCACTTTGCGGTCAATGAGATCCTGAATATAGTGTTTCAACTTCATGCACTTAAGGGTGGTGTGTCCCTTAACATGGTGGTATTTACAGTACTCATTATCTATATACCAAGTTGGCTTAGGAGTTGAGTCATTGAATGGCTATATTTTGGGATATATGACTTGGTTAGCCTAGACCAGCTTGCAGAAAATTACATTTATAGGTTCACCCAAAGGGGTAAACATGTGTTGTGGTACATTGAAAGCGTGAGGTCTTTGTTGTCCATGTGGGACTGATATAGCATTTGTCTAATTCATAGGACCTTGATAGTTGTATTGATATGATGTCCCTAGAGGGGGATAGATAGTCACACCTTGAGGGCACATATTTTTCTAGTAAGTCAGCTAGGAATACATGAGATTGGGCTTTTGATACATGGGAGGAGGTTGAGGGTACATTGGTGGTGCTTGTTGATAAGTTTGGGTAGGTGCATTAGGACTAGCTACCACAACCTAAACGTGTTTGGTGTCAGTGGCTCCATCTGTTACCACATTTTTATTCTTGTTCTAGTATCATGATCGATCATTGTTATGTTTGTTAGACTAGGATTCTTTGTAGTGCTTGATGGTACCTTCTTCTATGAGACCTCGTTCAAGATCCATACCTTTGATTCCGATTTCATGGTAAGTTTGTATATAGTTCATGTGCATGTGATAGGAAAGATTTGGATGAAGGTTGTTAATGAAGATTTTGATAAGGTGTTGCTCTGGGGGTTGGTAAGAAAACCTTGTAGTAAGCCCTTGCCAGTGTTGAAGATAATTAGCTAGGCTTTCTCCTCCATTTTGTTTGGAGTTGCATAGGTCAAGGAGTGAGAGTTCATTTTTGACATTATGTACATATTGGGCCACAAATTTTTTAGATAATTCAGAAAAAGTAGAGATTGTTCCATAAGGGATTGTGTAGAACCATTCAAGAGTGGTTCCTCCTAAGCTTTCAGGAAATAGTCTCATGAGGAAATTATCGCTATAGGCCACTTCTTGACAGGCCATGTAGAATTCTTTCATGTGACTCACAGGATCTCCCTTCCCCTGATATTTATCAAACTTGGGTGTCTCAAAATGCTTGGGGAAGGGTATAGCAGTGATAGATTGATCAAATGGATAAGGACATACCTCTTCAAACTTTAATGTTTTAGCCTCTGTCCCAACCTTTAGCTCCTTAAGAGCATTCTTCATTTCCTCCCATTCATGATTAATTTGCGGGGGACGATTGTTAATTGTGATTGCAGGATTTCCTTGAACTTGATATTGATTGAATGGTGAATATGGAGGATTCTATGGGGGATATTATGGTGTTTGGTATGATGGTTTCTGGTCAACATACATGGGTTGTTGTGGTGGAAGCTATGGTTGAGGGGAATATTTCACTGGAGGTGGTTTTAGCACTTGATAAGATTGTTGCAACTGTTGGAAATATGCTTGTATTTTTTGTGGCATTGGATAGGTGGGATGAGTTTGTTGCACACCTATATAGGATGGAGGATAGGTTTTTTGTACCAAAATGCCCCCAGTAGGAACATTGAATTTCTGTGGAGGTGGAATTGCTTGTGATGCAGCAAAAGATGGCATGGCTATGTAATTGGCAGAATGAGTTTTCTATTGTTGCACGGGTTGGATAAAAGGATTAGAAAACTATTGTAGTGATTGTGCCATGAAGGGATTATCCCCCTATGTTTGTGGTTGTGGCTACTATGTAGTTTGGATAGTGGGCTAGGTAGTTGCGAAGGGGTTGATTTGTTCCTGTTGCACTTGGGATGTGAATGGGTTGGTGATTTGTTGTTGTAGTTATTGTTTCTAGGATGGTTGCTGGATGGATTGTTTCTGCTAAATAGGTTACTATTGTTGTTGGATAGGTTTCTGTTGTTGTTGGATAGGTTATTGTTGTTATTGCTGAATAGGTTGCTATTGTTGTTTTTGGATAGGTTGTTGTTGTTGTTAGATAGGTTGCTATTGCTGTTAGATAGGTTGTTGTTGTTGTTGAATAGGTTGTTTTTGTTGTTGTTGGATAGATTTTTGTTGTTGTTGGATAGGTGGGATGGGAATTTGGGGTACGATGAAGGGATTTGTGGATGGTTGTAGTATGGGGGGATTTGGTTTGAACAATGTTTGAGGTAGAACTTCTGGCATTCATTGTGGTTGCATTGCTGGTGGAGTAGGAAAAGTTGACCCTTGTGGAAATAAGGGTTGGTTATATGCATTGGTAGGTGGCATTTCTATGGTGAAGAAAGGTATAATAGGCATGGAAACTTGGGTGCTTTGATGCTGTGAACTAGTTGTTGCACTTTTAATGGGCTGAGTGGGAATGGGTGGAAAGGTGGTTTGTTGTGTGCTAACTGGTGGTGGTGGAAAGTTTGCAATGAATGTTGGGATTGCTTGCAAAAGAGGAGCGATTGTGGCTTGTGGAGGAACCTACGTAGTGATAGGGGGTATTTTTTGTGTTTTTGATGTGGCATCAAGCGGCAGGGCTCCTGAGGGTGTTGTGTGCATGATGGAGGGTGGAATGGAGGGATGGACTAGTTGCATGATAAGAGTTCCCACTTGTAAGGCTCATTGTAGTGGATCAAAAATTCATTTCTAGTATGATGATGTTCCCTTGGAAGTGCCATAGGTCATGTGACAAGTGTAGGTATAATCCAATGCAGCAGTTGAAGTCCTTGTTGTTGGTTGTCCAAGATTACTTGGTTGCTGTTGTGTCCACTCATGGCATTTACCATGTGGACATGCACTCGATGGTTGATAAATGTTTCCATGGTACTTAGAGTGGGAGTTTCATTAGTATCTACCCAGATATGTTCAATTTGATCGTTGGGATAAGGCACATAAGTAACCATGGCATTAGTGTTTTCAGTCATAGGATTAGATGAGCTAGCGACAAGATTAGGATCCATGTTCTTCCTCTTCTTAGTGGCTCGTATGATAGGTGGCATGAAATGACTATCCTAAGGGCATATGAGATGTAAGATGTATGCAAGGATGCACCTAGGAAACTAAGGATGATGATTCTAGGATTAAGATGTGCTTAAGACGATGGATGTACTTCTATGGATTAAGGATGACTTGGTGTATGCAAGGACTAAGGGTTTATTTCCCTAGTGTAGGATCAAGTGGATATTGTTAGGCCCTACAATTTGTGTGAAAAATGTTGGGTCCCCCTTTTTGTTTTCTACTTTTGGCTCTTTCCTTTTCTTTTGCCTTTTGTTTCCTCATTTTCATTCTCTAGGTTTTCTATCCCACAGTGTTGGTTTTGCTTTTGTTTTTGTCCCTCATGTCTCTGGGACCCGGTCCTGGAGTTGGTCATTCCTTGTCCAGGAGCTAAACCCTAGACTCTGGGATTCTCTACCATGATGTCTCTTTTTTGTAAGAGGGTATGGTCGCGCAGAATCCTTGGGCCCACAGTCTAGAGGTCTGCCTAATCTAGAGTTTGCGAAAGGAAAGGTAGCTTTCTTTTCACCTTGGGTATAAATAGGAATCACCTATCATTTTCACAGTTATCGTGATTAAAAAAACTTAAGCAATTTTAGAGCGATTCCTTAGTGATTTGAGTGAGAATTAAGTGTAAGTTATTCTGAGTTGTTTTGAGCAATTACAAGTTGTTTTTGGTGCTGGTTGGTGATCATTTGGAGGTGGAAGTTATTGTAGAGTGTCTAGGGTGCCTTTTCTTCCTTTCCTTTCTTCAAATTTTAGGTTGGTGTCTCTGTTTCTTTCCTTCATTTTCCTAATTTTTGTTGTGTTTTGTTTGCATTTTATATCTTCTTTATTTGTGTTGTTTTTGCATTTTGGTCGTCTGGTTCACCGCCCGTTGGTGGGTCAGCTCTGCCAGAGGGTTGTTTGTCGTCTGTGCAGTGTAAATTATTGTGTATGATGTACATTTTTTGCGCTATTTTGTATACAGTTGTCGTTCCATGTTGTCATTCTACTATAAATTTGATGTATTTAATGTATATCCTTTCATTTTCCATGTATATAACCTTTGGCCCAACTATGCTTGGGTGTATATTCTATGTATATTCATCTGGTCTCATGTCAAGCTCGTCGTGCTTCATCTACCTTTTCATCCAAAATTTGTGAGCTTGTTCCAGATAGAATACCACTTGATTGAAACTTGGCTCTCGCCTAGTTTCAACCAGGTAGTTTTCTCTCTCCTCTGTCAGCCAGCCTTTATGAACCATCTATGTCCCACATATGTATTTAAGGTTGTCCAAGTGGCCTCTACTTTTTGTGCATTCAGACAGTTGGTGCCACCATTGCCATAACTCCCCATTTATTGCATAGCCATGTGATGTCCATGTGGGCTGACGGCTCACTTTTCACTCACATCTTCCAATGGTTAGTTTTCCAGACCCTAGGTCTTTTGTCTTCACTAGCCCTCATTACTCCCATTAAGTATGTTGGAACCCCTGGGCCCAGATAGGGGATAATTTTCTAATTTTGCATTATATATATATATATATACTTCTTGAGATTTTTGAACCTAAACTAACTTTTCAGGAAAAAGACGTTCCTCGGTGGTAAGATCTCTGGATCCTAGAATATTATTTATCTACAAATTCTAATAGTCACCTTGCCTTGTAGGTTTTCAAAACAATGTACCTTCATTATGTCTAAGGCTTCCACATCTTCACCACCCAGTAGTCTAGAACTTCCCTCCATGGTGGTCTCCAGGGCAGCCGTCAGATCCAAAATTGAGAGGGCCTTAGAAAAATTGCCTCTCAGCATGAAGTACCTGAAGGACAATACCATTATGGGATTAAAGATTGAGTCCCAAGTTTAGTTAATTAACGACACCAGCATCAGAATGTGGGCCAAGATGTAGGCCCTGTTCAAGATAATGTTCATTCAGCGACAGTCTGGGGATCCACTGGTGAACAGTGTAAGGGATTCTGGGATTCTGAAGGCCGCCTATTTCCCATGCTCAGTGTAGGCCCTGGAGCTCATTCTCACACTTGTAGCACATTACAACTTTTCCATCTGGGCCATCAAGTTTGTAGCCTTAGTCCCCACTGGATATCCCACCCCCATGCTGTCTCTCGATGCTGCTACTTTTTGGGTAGGTTTGGGAATTTCTTAGTTTGATAACCCAACTATCATTACCAGATCTGATGCCTTAGAGCAATTTTAGTAGTTGGAGGTCGTAGTGCAGCAATACATGAATAACCATTGGCTCAAAACTCCAAAGAGGGACTCCAAGAAAATGAAATTAGAGATCCCCCGGTCTGAGTTTAAAGAAAGTATCTAGATGGGGATGATAGTACTATGCCAGATATTTGGGCAACCCCATGCCTAAGAGATCTCAAGATGGATGTACTACTTTTTGCTTGGCATCACCATTGGTGGGGAATACTTTGATTGGGCTACCATTATCTCTAACCATGTAGATTCTCAGTTCCTTTAGGTGGCCCAGAAGTGCAAATTCTATATGACCTCTTATGTTCTATGGGCCTTAGCACAACAATGACCTATCACCAATAGGCTACTCACATTAGGTGTACTTGGGATCAGACCAGGTCAGAAGGTGCCCTAGGATTATTTCCCACAAATTTAATGGGAGGCTAGTTTCCCCAGTTTCTTCCTGGTGAACAATGCCTTCATCTACTACAACCTACTCACACCTACCTGGGATGTAGGGTACTGCCTCTCCAAGGAGGAAATGGATCTTGTCAGAAGTTATGGCCATTACTACATCCAATTCCACCAACATACTTACATAAGGATAACTGGCTTCTCCGGGAAGCCTTACTTGTTGCCCAAACATTGCGGGAACAAGATAATTCTCTTAGAATATTGTTGACAACTGCTGGAGTTGCACACCTTGTACACTTTAAAGAAGGTGAAAAATTTTCCATTCCCAATCACTTGTGGGAATTACTCATGTAGTCTGGTTGTAGCCAAGGAGGCAGACAGCGAGCTCAAGAGCCTAAACTTGGAAGAATTCTATCTAGCGCAAAAGAACTTTGATCCGCTTGGCAAAAGTGCATTGGAACTTCCCCAGGCATTAGAGCCCCAACGATATCACATGGAGGACTTCTGGGAAGACTGCCAGGATGATGTTGAATTCTAGATCCAGCATTATGTCTGGATGAATATGGGGATGATGGAAAGGTTGAAGGTCTAAAAATTTCTAGATGACTTCTCAAACCCTGAACCCACAATAGATCCCCAGTACAAGGCAAAGGGGATTGAAAAGATGGCCCTCCCACCAGTAGACTAGAATGCCTAGGAGGGGCCTACCATTAAGGTAATCACTCATAACATGGTTGAGCATAGCCACAAATACTTTAAGAGAGTATACCCTGTGAGTACCCGCATGGCTGGCCCAATTGTACAAAAGCTAACTTCCCAGGCTGGAACCTCTTCACAAGGAGAGGATAAGGGAAAAAGAATAATGGAAACTCCAAATCTACAGGAGAACTCCATAAAAGAACAAATTGAAACAATCAATAGTGGCTTCCCAGTAGATGAGGGAGAAATTAATCACGTGATTGGCCACTCCAGTGCTCATGATCGGACCTGACTGTACTCCCTCTTCCCCTTCACTAGCAGCATTAATGGTTAGGGCAATAGGAATGAATTCAGAAGAGTAGTGGGCATCCCTAAGGGATGCAGAGCCTCCTTTGGTTGCCAAGTGTAAGAAAAGGCTCAACCCAAAGCCAAAGATACAACTGAAGCTCGGGATGCTGTAAATTCCACAAGTAGAAATCATTTCTTTCGACTCCCCAGTGCCGGAGAAAAAACCAGAGTATGCTCATGTCCCAAAAAATCCTCCCCCTTAAGAAGAATTTGATGATGTATTTAGGGCTTTTGAATTTGGGAATTTGCAGGGAGACATTGTACAACTGATAGAAGAAATTGTCGCGCAGGATGAAGCTCTAGAACAAGAACCTGCGTAGGAGCAGGAGGTACAAATAAAAGAAGAAATGGGAGTAGAGCAAGAGATGGCCTTCAAAGTCCTAGAAATACAGGATATGGGAGTATCAGGCCAAAAAAAGAAAAATAAAAAAATGACATCGGTTGGGGGAACTGGACCCACAGGAACAACCGTGACCCCAACCGCCATGTTCCAGATGCTACTTCTGAAGGTAACATTTGGGGAGGTAATCACTGCGGCCCAAACATTGAATCTTGGCCCATTGCGTCCCCCACTACCAAAAGATGTACTGGTAGAAGAAGACACTCCAGCAATAGAGGCCAAGGAAGAACAACAATAGGATGAAGAAGAAAACCCTGGGGCAAATAATGAGGACCCAAATATTGCTAAGGATATAGACAATGGGGTAAAGGACACAAGTATCACTAGGGCAAACATTGCCAGTGAGTCAAAAGATATAGAGGAGTCAGAGGAGACTCATATTATTGAAAGGGAACAATAGGATATCAGGGAGAAGTCACAAGAGAAGATTTTCGCTGCAAAGCCACCCCTACCACCACATTGGTTGGTGGAATCTTGAAATCTGAGGGTAAGTGCAAGAAGTTGAGTGCCAATTCTGCGAAAGTCTTGTGGGCTTGAAAACTACCGCTAGAAACGGGCACCCGTTTTAAAAAAAATGGGCACCCGTCTTAGGATCGGACACCCGATCCAAAATTCAAAAAATGGGTACCCATTTTTTTCAAAATGGGTGCCCATTTTTTTTCAAAATGGGTGCCCGTTTTTTTTCAAAACGGGTGCCCATTTTTTAAATTTTTTTTTAAATTTTTTTTTTTAAATCAATTTTTTATGCTGATTTATTACATTTAAGAAACGGGTACACATTTTTAAACGTGTGCCCATTTTTTAAAAATCAAATTTACCAAACCACCATTTGCATTGGATTTCGGTTTGGGACAGGTTTGGTGGGACCAAGCCTATGCTTGGACCTCCAAAATAATGGCTAAGGCATTTGAACACCAAATTTATGTCTTACCGTAATT
>MU220602.1:45227-79359 GCA_018584345.1 Thuja plicata | reverse complement strand
TTTTTTGATATTCAATCTCTAAGTGCCTCAAATTTTGACATCAATTGACAGACAACTTGAAAATCAGGGAAAACACTTCCACTTTTTGCCCAAAAAGTGGACTCAACTTCTTGCTGGCACCCAAGAGAAAGGCCCCAAAAAAACCCAAAGCCCATCTTTCTTTGGTAGAGATGATGGCTTAGGCATAGAACCCACCTAAGGCTAAGAAAGCCCAGACAGTCCACACTCTTCCGACTAAGCTGGGCCGAGAAACAGTCATAGTAATCATGACACCTTCCCCAGATGTAGATGAGACAATGGTTGAGGGAAAAGATTACAATGTCAAAGAAGTGTCACTAGGGAAGAGAGGAAAACAAGGTGAATTGAACCTGTTGAAAGAAGTAGCCAAGGCAGTGGAGGCTCACTATGAAAAAGAAGCTCAAAAGTTCAAGGTAGAAAAGGAGAAAAATGCAAACCTCATGGGGTTGCTAACTAAGCTTGCCCAGCCTATTAGCGTTATTCCCCCGAGGGCCTCTACGTCAGATGCACCACTTTCACAGAGCGATATAGACTCATTACAGGCAATGAAGAAAAAGGCCCAAGCAGTTGATGGATGGGTCACCTTGTAGTTGGGAAATGTTTGGCATTTCCTGGTGTCCACACTCTCAGACCTATTTGCAGCCCACCACGTATTACATCAAGCCAAAACCACCATCAACATATGGGAGGGAGACATCAAGAATTATGAGGCATGGAAGGTTGAGTTAGAAGAACTCATCGGTCTGAGAGAGGAGATTTTCTCTGAGTCTAGGATTTTAGGAGAAGAGTCATTTGATTTTGTAAAGACCCAACACTCCAGACTTGACCTCACATTGGAGGTAATCAAGAAAATAGTGGGGACTCTGCATGATAATGTCAATGAAGTCCAATATTCTTTCAATTTATACAAGTCTTTTGTTTCAAAGGTCTCTGGAGCTGATCCATTTAGCATTGACACATACACGTCAAAGGAATATGTTTTGGGGAAGTTTGATGAATTAATGGAATCAAGGTATCAATCCCCAGAGGGGATAGATAGATCTAAAATGATGCAAATAACTCACATGATACTTAGTGGTCATGATGCGGCACAGATGGCTAAAGAATCTAAGAATAATACTCTAGACCTAGGAGAACACATTGAGGTGGCCAAGTACTGGCGAGCTGGCCTTAAAGACATTGATGAGGATGGAATTTCCTGTCTCCTCTAGACCTTCAATGACAGTAAGCAATAGTAGAGGTTCTCTGGGAGCTAGAGAAAACTTTCAAGGAAAATGTTTTGTATTCTTTATTCCTTCAGAATGCAAGTTCCTAGATCCCAGAATTCTAGATCTCGCATTTTTGTATTCTTTAAAGTAACCTGTGTCCCGATCCCCAAGGTCGACTGGTCACTTTTAAAGTAGTAAATAAAGGTTGTTAGAAAGTTGATAGCTACATCAAGGCATGTCAGATCGGCAAGAGGTTTTCTGACAGATGGTCTTCCCAAGGCACCACTTTAATGTTATACCTGGTGCATCAGAGACAGGGTGCCACTTTTCACATTTATGAGGCAAGTAGCCTTGATCCCCGGGGGATCAAATTTCTTCTTTCTCTTTCTCAGCTCTCTTCTCAAGGCTGATTCTTCCACTCCACCTTTCTTGTATTATTATTCTAACATGATAGGCCTTTTCTGTCTCTAGGTCTTTTGTAGAGTGGCGTAGGTAGTACCGGCCACCGAATAATGTATTTTATTGTAAAGTGTAACAGAAGTTAGGGTAGGGTTAGATAGAAAGATGTGTATAAATAGTAACTCTTACCTCATTCCAAGGGTTGGTGAAATTGATGATTTTGCAGTCCATAGTTAATAGAAATCTAGTTTTCTCAGTTCTTAGTTGTAGAGCTCTATGCTCTATAGTTTCTAAGCTTTTAGTAGTTAGATGCTCCCTTGGAGCCACCATTGTACCATATAGCAGTGCTTGTTGGAAGAAATGTTAATGAAGAAGGAAAAATTCTCTCAATGATGTTGTTGGCATTCTGTCTTCTGGGTTAATGATATTTTATGCTTTGTGTTCTTCATAAACTTTGCTCTAATGCTTAAATTAGATTAACGACCTCCTTTCCTTTGCTACTGATGAAATATGAGTTTATGGTTGTATGTTTCTTTGATATTTAGCGTAGTGTGTTAGAGCATTGTTGATGTTTAGAATGTTTAGCATAACTATAGGTACATAAAATATTTCTAACCCTGTAGTATCTTTTTTAGTTTATTTGTCAGGTGTAAGCATTCTTGGAGAAACCCCACTTACTTGAATCCCTAGAGTTGACGATTTGAAGATAACCAGCTATCCCCCTCAAAAAGTAGTCACATCTCCCAACTAAGCCCCCTACTATCGAGACCCAAATCTCACATGCTTGTAGGCCCAGGGAATCTCATTTCCCTGATCAACCTCTATAGGCAAAGTTGGCTGGTATTCTGGTACCCGGTGACAACTTACCTCTGTTGGCAGACCCGGTCACAAGAGTCCTGTCAACAGATGTGATTGTCTACCTAAGACAGACTTGTGGTCTTTGGAAGATGAGATTCTTTGTTAATGTGAACCAACCTTTTGATCAAGGTGATGAGGTTGCAAAAGACAAAGGAGATTATCCTAAACAATGCTTAGTTTAAGGACATTCAAGGATGGGGTTTGATAAAGATGTAGGCTTTTAGCAACTCAAAAGGGTATGCAATACCAAGTGAGGGGTGTGATCAAGGATGCTTTTGATGATGATTTGGATTTTTCTAGGCTGATTAGGATTGATTTGATTAATGTACAATCATGCTAGGATGAGTGTGTGATGTGTTCCTAAAGATGACAACCTAAGGGAGGTCCTAAAGTTCAAGCTCAGTGATCTTAAGAAGAGGAGGTTTGTTGTGGTAAACTGACTAGTCATATTGTTCAAATCCAACAAAGGTAGAATTTAGATGATATTTTCCCATGAAACAAGCAACCTTTTTGTTGTAGATCACTTTGTTGAATTCTTCTCATTTATGAATCTCTTATTTGATGGAATCGATGATGTTTTGGTACTTGGTAGCTTCTCGGGTTGTGTTTTTTTGTTCTCTCTACACGGGTAGTAATGGAGTTTTCACCTTCTTATGTTTCTTGGAAATGGTCATGTCATATAAGTATATCTAATATTGGATGTGTTATGCCCTACATACCCGTCCCTACATTTTGTGTGCAAAATGTGGGGTCCCCCTTTTTTTTTCGCTTTCGGTCCTTCCCTTGTTTTCTTTGCCTTTGTTTCTTTTGTTTTTCTTCTCTGGGTTTTCTTTCCCATGGTGTTTATTTTGTTTTTTTCATTCATGTCTCTGAGACTCAGTCCTGGAGTTGGTTTTTTTTCTTTCCAGAAGCCAGATTCTGGACTCTGAGATTCTCTACCACGGTGTCTTCTTCTCGTAAGAAGACATGGTTGTTTGGAATCCCCAGGCATGAAGTCTAGAGGTTCACCTATTTTGAGGTTTGTGGAGAGAAGTAACTTGATTTTTATCTCAGGTATAAATAAGATTTACTTGTCATTTTCACAGTTACAATGATTAAAACCACTTAGAGTTTTCAGAGTGATTCATTGGCAATTTGAGTGCAAATTGAGTATGAGTTTCTCTAAGCTTAGTGGACAATGACGAATCAATCTTTGGTATCTATTCTTGGCATTGGAGGTCAAAGCTATTGCAGAGTGGTCTTAGTGCTTCTTCCCTTTTCTATTCTTTGGATTCTAGGTTGGTGTTTCTAGTTCTTGCCTTCACTCTCTATTTTTGTTTCATGTTGGTTTTTTTTTTGTTTTCATTTCTGTTCATTTCAGCTTTGCTTTGTTTTGTTTCTATCTTTGTGTTTCTTGTTGTTTGGTTGGTCCCCCATTGGTGGGTTGGCTCTACCAGATGGTTGTCCACCCTTTGTGCAGATGTAGGATAGTGTATACTATGTACATTCTCTGTATTCAATTTTAGGGTAGTTGATTTGTGTTCCATTTTTATTGTATATTATTGTAGATGATATATATTTTCTATATCTTGTGTGTATATGCCTTAGCCCTCGGTGCTCCTATACTTTTTATGTATATTATGTGTATATGTTGTGTATATCCCTCAGAGCTTGCAAGTTCTTTGTGCTCTGTCATGTATTCTTTCCTCACGAGACCAAGCTCGATGAGACAAGGTTGTCATGGTTCAAATTCGGCACCTCACTGGTTCGAACCATGGTGGCTTTCTCTCTCCTCTATCTCATTGCATTAATGGTAGGATTAACTTTCCATTTATGGCATTTAAAATGTGTCTTATTTGACATTCAATTTTGCCCCATGTCAGCCCACTTTTCCTAATCAATTCCATAACTGCCTTTACTCCACATGCCATTTTCCCATGTGCCAACACACATTGACCAGAGTATAGCTTGTTGCTAGTCACATCGACAATGGCTAGTTTGTCCAGACTTAGGAATCCTAGTGGGATCTTGTCTTCTACTTTTCCTTATCACCATGTCAGCATACCCTGGAATGCTTAGGCCATGTTATTTTTAGATACTCCAGAGCTTTTTGATGTAAGCGCTAACATTTGTTTGACAAGTGCAGGCTAGTAGAGAATCTCCTAGAGTCTTAATTCATGTTTATATATGTTCTAACAGTTTTTCAGTCTTGCAGGTTGCTAAGAAGCTAATTCAAAATGTTTGACGATTTTACACCTCCTGATAGTCCAGAACTACCAAGCACCTCTACTCGGGCTGCCACAAAATCAAAGATTGAAAGAATGTTGGCCAAGAAGCCTTTAATCTCCAAGTATTCAAAAGATGGAAGTGTTGCGGGGTCCAAGATAGACTCCAAAGTTCATGAAAGAATAGATCTAGACCCTGGGAGTTGGGCCGAATTACAGGGTCTAATCTAGACAACTTATATGTTTAAGGAACAGGGGGATAAAATAGCCACTTGCCTAGTTACCTTTGACATCATCAAGGTCATGAACTTTCCATGTGTGGTACAATCACCCAAATTTATCTGGTAGCTAGTGGCATTGTATAATCCGGCCACTCGCTTAGTCTTGCTTCCAGATCCCCGGCCACTGCAATATCCCACCACAATCATGACATTAGATGCCCCCACCTTTTTTTATGGGTTGGGAATTCCATAGTTCAAAGGGTCTGCAGTAATCACCAGGGCCAGCTCACTAAAGGAATTCAGTGAGGCCAAGATCATTTCCCGGCAACACCGCAATAATCATTGGTTGAAGTCTCCAAAGTGAGACTATAAAAGGATGAAATTGGAAATTCCCCATGGGGAATTCAAGGAGCCCATTAAAGTGGGCATAATATTTTTTTGCATAATATTTAGATGGCCCCATGCCCGGGAATTCTCAACATGGATGTATTACTTCTTATACTGCATAACAGTGCACAACAGGACTTTCAACTGGGCAACAATTATATCAAATCATGTAGATACACAGATGAAGATCGTTGCCTAGAATTCACAATTCTATATTACTTCATATGTGCTGTGGGCATTAGCACAGCAAAGGCCAGATTTTCAAGGCCTGGGAACAATTGGAGAGCTCGGGAATGGTCTGAGATAGGTCACACCTTGAGATCATTATCCCCAATTGTAGTGGGAGCTCAACTTCCAGAATTTCTACTGGGTAAATGACGCCTTTATTTACGAAAACATTCTTACACTTACCTAAGATTCTAGGTACCTCCTCTCACAGGCGGCAATGACACTGGTCAATTCCTATGGCCAATATTTTATTCAATTAAGGAACCATACATACATCAGGGTGACAGGCTTCAACAGGTAACCCTACCTCCTTCCTCAGTATTTTAGGGATAGGATTATCCTTTTGGAATTTTTCTGGTAGATGATGGATCTACATGCCTTCTTCACATTGAAGAAGGTCGTCAATGTCCCCTTCCCCTTTTCTTGTAGGGATTACACATGCAACCTTGCCGTGACCTAGGAGCCAGATAATGAGTTAAAAGGATTGGGGCTGGTTGAATTCAACCACGCCCAGAAGAATTATGATCCCCATGGAAAGATTTATGCCACACTACCTAGGGAATGCCCCCCTCATGAAGAGGACATTGAAGACTTCTGGGTGGATTTCTGTGATAACTTTGATCTTAGGGCCCAACAACATACAAGAATGAGTAAAGGGATTATGGAGGCACTAGAACTTTGGATTTTCCCAAAGGGTTTCAATGATGGTGGGCCGCTAGAAGATCCAACTTACAAGGGACAAGGGTTAGAAAAGTTATATCTCTCTCTAGTGGATTGGGCCACTGTGGAGAATTTTATGATTGATGGGGTATGCCACCCCATCATAGAAGTAAGTCACAAGTATTTTTCCTGTGTGTGCCCCAAAAGCACACGTAAGAAAGAAATGGTCAAGAAGACCATCCCTTCTTCAGCTGGTGCTGGACCTTCTTCATCCACCATGCCCACTGAAGTGAGTGTGGGAAAAGGAAAAGAAAAAGAGGGAGCCCAATGCCCAGGGCATCCCATTAGATTCCCACACTTCTAATGGCAAAGCTACATGATCAAATGGAGGATGAAAAAGTGGCCAGTCAACAAAATAGCATACAGGTGGCTGCTGGTCTCCCAATCACCCCAATGGAATCTACTCACTCAATAGTACCCCCTTTGCTCATAGCGATGATGAATAGGTAGAATTTTGGTGAGGAAGAGTCTTCTAGCATTCTAGACATTGGGGTTTCTCTAACTAGGAAAAATAAAACAACTATGACCCCCTCACCAAGCGCCATCCTTGGTATACCCGAGAAGCCCCCAGTGGATATAAGTTTGGATTCTCCCAAAATTTAAGATATCTCAGACTCCTCTCCACCACATGATGATTTTAATGAAACCTTCTCAGCGGAGGAGTGTTTGGAGATCTGGTAGGGTATGAATACTGCAGTAAAAGAAATCAAGGCTCAAGAGGAAGAGGCCCCTGTAGAGAAGGAAATTCTTGAAGAAGAAGATGCATCAAAACAAGAGGCTTAGGGAGAAACCCAAACAGGGCATGGATAGGAAAGGATACTGGTCCAAGAGACCTTAGATTTTCTAAGGAAACCTACACTTGAGCCACTAATGGAAGGAGAACCCAGACCCCAGGGAACAACCGTACCTCAAACCATCATGCTCTAGGTGCCTTTGTGAACTTTGGGTGACCAAGTGCCCTGAAGCACTTTCAGTGAGGTCGTAATATTTGTCACCTTGTTAAACTTTGGCTAGTGACCTCACCCACCTTTGGAAGATGTCCCAATGGATGAATAAAGTATTGTAGAAGATGAGGCCAATACAGCCCAAGAACAATAGCCAGCAATGGACCAAGAGGTCCTAGAAGAAGAAAATAAAGAGGCTACTGATAACACCAATGAAGATGAAGTCCCTGAGAATACAAAAATTAAGACTAGAGAAAATATTCCATCTCATTTTGTAGAGGATGCCAACATGGCAGATAATATCAAGGATTCTGGAGAACAAGAAACCAGAAAAGAACAAGAAGCTAGAAAGGAACTAGAATAGGAGCAGGAAAAAGAGCTCAAGGATAACGTAGACTTAGGTAATGTGTCACCAGATTCATAAATAGATCTTAATGAACAAGAATTGGCAGCCAGGCCACCCCATCTATCCCAATAGATGGTAGAAACCAAGAAAATAAAAGTTCCAGCGGTGACTATGGGCACTCCTCTATCACTGGCCGAGATGATGGCCAAGAATGCAGAGACAAAGAAGGCCAAAAGGGTATGGGTGGTCCATACTCTTCAGACCAACCTACCAGGAAACACCATTGTGGTCATTGAAACACCCTTGACAAATATAGATGCAGTGGCCACAAGGCCTAAATACTATAATATAATAGAGGTTGACCTGGGGAAAAGAGACAAACAAGGGGAATTAAACTTGCTAAAAGAGGCTACGAAGGCTATAGAGGCACGATATGCAAAATAGGGCCATAAGCTACATGACGAAAGAGAGACAAATGCCAGTCTCCTCGCACTTCTAGAAAAACTAACATGGCCCTTGGCTGAAGTTCACTCCAGAACCCCTTCTTCTAAATTGTCGATTGCATAGGGCGATGTGGACTCATTACACATGATGAAGAAAAAGGCACAAGCAGTACACGGGTGGGCAGTCAATCAAATAACAATGATGAGAGAATTTTTGGTGATGTCCCTCCTAGAATTTTATAGGTTAGATCTCACCCTTGGACATGCAAGAATCTTTGCTTAGATATGGGAGCAAGGCATAGAAAAATATGAGAAATGGAAAGCCAGGTTGGAATAAATCTGCAACATTGGTGAAGAGGTTGCCATAGAGTCTGAAATTTTGGGAGAAGAATCATATGATTTCCTCCAAGTCTAGTTCTTTAGATTTAGCCTCAAAATTGAGGCTTGCAAGGAACTGGTTAAGACCTTAAAGGAAAAGCTAATAGGTGCCTGATATCCCTTGGGCTTATTCTAGGCATTCGTGGTTGGGGTTTCATAAGTTGATCCCCTCACCACAAGAGCATGTACCTTAGAGGATTATATCCTTAGAAAATTTGTTGAAAGGATGGAATCCCTATATTCACCGAGTGGAGATTTTGATCAAGGAAGGTTTTCCTGGTTGTCAAAGACCATGATTCAGTCGCACGATGCCACCAAGATGGTGAATGAATTCTAGAGCGGGGCTAGAGAGGTTGAGGATGAAATGGAGGCCATCTATAGCAGGTGGGATAGCATTTGAAGCATAGATGAAGAGATCATTAGCCAAGTGTTAGAGGCTTGGGAAAAAGCATAAGTTAATAAAGTTCTTTGGATCTAGGAGAATTTAGCCCAACATCATATTTTGTATTCTTTATTCTTTTGGAATGCAATTCCCCTGATCCCAGAGTTCTGGGTCCCACATTTTTGAATACTTCACATGGCCTATGTCTCGGATCCAAAGGTTGACCAGTCACTTTTAGGACAGTAATAAAGGTTATCAGAAGATGGATAACTTCAACAAGGCACGTCATCTCAATGGGAGGTTTTTGACAGATGGTCTTCCTAAGGTGCCATTTCAAAGTTACACCTGGTGCATCAGAGATAGGGTGATACTTTCCCATTTATGTGGCATGTAGCCTCGATCCCTGGGGGATCATATTTCTTCTTTCTCCTTCTCAACTGTCTTCTCAACCCTGATTCTTTCACCTCATCTTTCTTGTCTTATTCTTCTGACATGTCAGGCCTTTTCCATCTCAAGGTCTTTTGTAACATGGTGCAGGTAGTACCAGCCACCAGATAATGTATTATGTTGTAAAGTGTATAGTGAGTTAGGGTAAGGGTTAGGTCAAAAGATGTGTATAAATAATAAGTCTGACTTCATTCCAAGGGTTGGTGAAATTGATGATTTTACAATCCAGAGTTAATATCAAAGTAGTTTTCTCATTTCATAGTTGCAGAGCTCAATGCTCCATATTTTTAAGCTTTCAATAGTTAAAATGCTCCCTTGGAGTTATCATTGTACCACACACCAGTGCTTGCTGGAAGGATGTTAATGAAGAAGGAAGGGTTCTCTCAATGATGTTGTTGGCACTCTATCTTCTGGGTTAATGGTATTTTATGCTTTATGTTCATCATGTCCTTTTCTCTAATTCTTAAAGTAGATTAATGACCTCATTTCTTTGCTACTGATAAAATATAAGTTGATGGTTGTGTATTTCTTTGGTATTTAGTGTAGTGTGTTAGATAATTGTTGATGTTTTGAATGTTTAGCATAACTATAGGTAGATAGAATACTTCTAACTTTGCGCTATCTTTTTAAGTTTATTTGTTAAGTGAATGTACACTTGGAGAATCCCTACTTAACTAAATCTCCAGAGTTGATGAGTTGAAGATAACTAGCTATCCCCCTCAAAAAATAGTCACATCTCCCAACTAAACCCCACACAGTCGAGACCTAACTCTCACATTCTTTGAGGCCCGAGGAATCTCATTTACCTAAACAACCTTTACATGCAAAGTTGGCTGGTACCCCGGTACCTGGTAACAACTTACATTTGTTAGCAGACCCGGTCACAAAGTCCCGTCAACAAGATGAATAGTTGGAGGTTTTTAGGACATATCTCATAAAGGACCAAATTCTTTGCAAAGGGATGTTGTCTTGATAATCTTGCAAAAGCTTGATCTTGTTATGATTTTCAATAGATTTGTTCAATGGAAAGAACCAGTTTCAACATAGTCAAAATGGAAAATAACAAGCATGTGTCTGAAAAAAATTCAACAAGGGACAAAGCAACCTTGAAGGATACAAGCACATGACAAATTTTAATGTTGGATATTCTGTCTGTATTTTGGATTTGTCAATGTTTTTCAAGTACTTCAAGCATGAAATCTACCTAAGGAATTGGCATAGCATGAAAATACTTGCTTGTGAGCTTAGACACACACACAAGAGCTAATCAGAATATGGCCATCACCAAGCATGCAATGGCTTCAGTCATGACGTTGTATTATCCGATTCCAAATGCTTAGGGTGGAATGAATGTATGAGTGATCTTGGAGAAGTTACTATCTTCCTTGCACAAGCATTATCACCTTTCAGGGGTGTTCCAGGTAGCTTCTAAACCTAGAGTGTTTAGTATGGTTCTCTGTTCGATTGTATCCTCTATGTCCATGCAAGCACGATTCTGGCATATAGCCCCATAGAGTGTCTTGACAAAAGTGGTTACGTAAACATGATTGAGACTGCGAGGCCACACTTAAGTTAGACAAGAGCCAAGTATAAGCTCAAATACCAACTCAATCTTGAGGCTTTAACCCCAAGGAGTAAATTTTATTAACATGAGTTATAGTGGTGTGTCTTACACCTCGTTCTCACATGGGTTGTTCTCAGGAGATTTTTTCCTCAACCGACAGGCCCATCTAAAGGATTCATAGTAACTTGGATTGTCAACAAAAAGGAGTCTAGATTTCTGATTTTCCCACAAAGGGAAAATAACATATTCTCCTAGCCAGTATCATTTTGTCCACAAGCATGCAAGACAAGTTTTTTCTTTCCTAAAAATATTTAATTATTTAACACAAAGCAAGTGTGTCTAGGTTTTTGATCCTCCCAAAAGAGAAGAGAACATAATCCCCTAACACTTGCTTTAGATTAGATAAAGAAATCTAACTAATTAATCTACGTGCCTAAGAAATATTAACACAAACATGATTGTTTGGTCGATGCAGATCTGAGGCAACCTACAATACAAACATGAGTAGTCTTGAAATTGCGTCTTTAACAAGTGGTGCTACAAAACAACTGATTAGTAATTTTGAGTTTGGCCTTTGACAAGCGTTGAACATGCAAGAACCACTTAACAATTGTTAGTACATAATTAAAACTAATTTTCACAGAGCGTAGACGCCAATTCAGGGCATAGATGCTGATTTTGGTTTTAGCCAAAAAAGTTACAGAATGCAAAAAATAGGATAAAAACACATAAAACTAGAAAGTGGCTATACCAGTTGGAGACACCAATTTGCAGAGCGCAAATGCTAGTTATGCGAAGATGCCAGTTTGTGAATCGCAGATGCTAGTTTATGAACCCACATTTACACAGATGTCATTTTACTTGTAAGCACAAAAAGACCACAAGAGATAGCAAACAAAATTATTTTTTTTCTTTCTAGTCTTTAATCAGATCAAATTTAGCTATTTTAAACTTTCCAAATATTAAAAAGCTAGTGTGTTTTTAAGAAACCATCAAGATTTGTTCACTTTAATGAATTTTTAGCATTACAACACCTTGTGAAAGTGGATCTCTAATAAAAAATAGAATTCTACAACATTAAAAGCAGTGGAAAAGACAGTGAATCTCAAAAACTGAAAAGTCAAGTTTGGAAAGTCTAAAAGTAGCAATGGCAGGCGTAAATGACAGTTCAGGTCGTAGACGCTGGTTCAGCGCAGATGTCAAATGACAGTTTAGTGAGAATCAACGTTTGCGCAGATGCCTCTGAGTGAAATGCAGATGTTGATCCGCATTCTTGGTGAAACTTGAAAGAAATAAAGACAAGAAGTTGGAAATTTTAGGGACATGGGTCCCACCGGGCATGCCAGAATGTGTATGAGGAATTCTTCAATCTTTTCAGAGCAAGCTCAAACAAGAAAATATTAGTGGGTTAGCACATAAATCATTTCAAGATCACATGAAAGAGAAAGCAAGCAACAAAGGACTCAACATAACATCAAATTGAGCAATGATCTCCAATGCAAATGTAAGATCTTAATATGCAAGAAGAGAGATTCAAGAGCTAGTATGAAGAACTAGTCTTAAATATTCTCCAAGATGATATATCTAAACTATGAAATTGATATGCAAGCTATAAGATTGAAAGCTATGATTCAAGAGCTATGCTATGAGATGAGAACCATGATTCATTTTAACTAAAAAGAAACTAGCATGTAATATCTAAGTGATTTAATCATAAACTAAGAGCATATGAAAACATCAAATCTAAAGATATGAACTTCTAAATGCAAAATACCATGCTAACAATGCAAATTGAGAGATGGAAAATGAAGAGGAGAAGGCCTCTATTTATAGATTTTTTGGAGAGAGGAAGAGGCTTGGATGAAGTGGCACCTATGTGGCATCCACATAAGAGCCACATAGCGGACCCATAGACTTGAAAAGTGGCCAATTTTGAGTCAAAATTGGCATTTAATATTGAGTAGCTCAATATTTTAAAAGGGGAGACAAAGTTGTAAGAAGAAATTAAAGAGGAATGGGTTCCCATTTTGGAGAAAATTTCCCCATGTGGTTGAGCATTTATTATCCTTGAAAAGGTTAGGAATCACCCTTTAAGCAGGATTAAAGGATAGTTAGGTAGGTAACTATACTTAGGAAATGAGGTGATGGGAGTAGGGTAGGAATATGGTAGGCTTTAGGGTAGGATTAATAGGTTCCTAGCTAGGATTTAGGGTACTATTCAAATCAAATTTGAATAAAATATGGTTTAGAAGAATTAGGAAAATGGAGGATTTAGTAAATGTAAATTTATTAAAAAGGGAATTTCATCATACAAATGTATTCAAATAAAATACATTTAAATAGTATTTACACTATTGATAAATACTAGCAAATGAAGCTATTTAATTGATTAAATTAAATAGTTAGAAGGAATAAGAGGGAAAATAATATTAATATTTTTAGATGTCTACACAACCAATAGGACCAAGCCAAATTAGATGAGTAGAAGAACATATAATTCCAATCTAGATAGCATGAAGTGCATGGACGCATTTTGGACAATTTCTTTTTCACAGATACTACCATTAAAATTATCTAGAAGGCATCCAAGTGAGTTAGAGAAGCATTAACAAGGCACATGTATTGTTTGAGCACATTCCAAAAGTGTTGTCATTTCATGGGATGTAATTTACACAAAATAAATATAAAAGAATTTAGAGAGTTCAAATAAAAAATGAATGATAGTAGATTCAACAACCTTTGTGCTACATCCTCCTTGATTGCAATAAAATGTATTTTGCTAAAGAGATGTCACACAAATCTTTCCTCCAATCATAAACCAGAATCCTTTCTATAAAGATAAATTAATTAAATCCCTTAAATGTGGACGACACAAACCAACCAGCATAGACCAACCGACCATTCACCAATGCATCTACCTTCAACCACTTGTTCTTGTGTGCACTATTCGACTATCCACCATTAATTCTACAAAAAAAAATTTGGTTTGTAGTCTTCATAGAATCTAATATGTATTTGTCTATAAATTTATGAAATTGGTAATAGAATCTTACAATTCATTTTGATGATTTTCTCCTCTGGGTCCCCATTTTTAACCTTGTATCAGGGCTTAATATTAAGAATGGAGAAATTTCTAAATGGCTGGTCCATGGATTTATTTTCATCTATAATTGAGTTGCTATGTGCTTTCATTTAGAGTTAAGAGCTGCAATTTTCTTGTATCCCTTTCTATATTTCTATTGTTTACATGAAAGCTATATTTGCAAGCTTTGTAAGTAGTAGCCTTCAAGAGGAGATTCTATTTGTGTTGTATCATCTCTAAGACAAAGGAGATCATTGGATTAATATGAGTCATGTTACAGGAAGATTACCATTTACTAATAAAGGTACAGTTGATGAATTTGTGCATATTAAAGAGATAGTGTATATCCTAAAGGTAGAGAGATCCAGGGATATAGATCAGAGCTATAGAAGAGACTAAGAGAAACTTTCTAAAATCTTGGCTTGTATGGATTTAGTATTAGCTTGTGCTTTCTATGGAGGCTAGATGACCTATTAAATGTGGTGTAAAAAGATATGATATTTAGCTCATTAATTTGATATTAAAAGGTTGTTCTAGGATGCATAGCTACTTGCAGCCAAAGGAGAATATAGTGATAAATTAGTTTTTAATTTTTTTTTCTTTTACATCCATGGTCATATGAGTGTCGAGTGTTATAGATTAGTTGTGGGAGTTATCATTGATTTCTTTAGGTGCAAAAAGTTTGAATAGGAGGTGATATGGAATATTGAATATTGTTATCATGGCATAAAGGTATGTTTGAGATGCATGTTTTGGTTGGGGGCGAATGTGTTTGAATTGGAGCTAAGTTTTTTTTTTTGTCTAAATATGAAGGCTACGCCACTGTAAAAGTGGTCATATAAAAAAATGTTGTTGAGGTATCCATCAAGAAAGTGTTGTTTTAATTTTGTGAAGTTCTTAATAGTACTTCGTAGGATGTTGAAAAGAGGTCAGCCCCAACAATGTATGAATATTGAATTAGTGGATGGTTGTTAAAAGAGAAAACCAAATTCTACATTGTACTTGATTTTATGTAAGGGGTGCATGATCAATTGTACTTGGAACCCCATTTTTGTAATAATGGAATGGTGTGTACTGAGAGGGGACAAGTGAATCAGTACCATTAAAACTTTTTACTAATTAACCTTAATCCTTTAGTAATCAATTCATTGTATTACCGACCATAGCTACTATTTTATCTTTATGTATATAATAGCAAATCATAAACTCAATTGCATGTAAACATTCATAGAAACATTCATGAAATGTAAGGACACATGACATAAGATTTGGTAACGTATAAAACCCCTGTTAGAAGGTAAAAACTGTGGTGGGGATGAAACCCCAAAAAAATTCACTATCTGCAGAATGGAAGGGGTTTGTTAAGGCTTACAGGTTTGATCACTTCTAATGATCCTACCCTATTAGGAGTAACTCATTTAGACTGGTTGAGGTCTACTCTATTAAGAGATTTAGCAACACCTTTTAGTGTGCACTCGCTTAAGATATTTACAAAAGGATTTCTAAAGATCATCCACTAAAATTAGCACTAAATCTTTGTGTGTGTGTGTGTGTGTGTGTTTGTTAAATGTAAAGTTAAGTGTATCCCCCAATGTTAAAGCTATTTGAAATTCCTTAACATGAGCCATGGCTTCAATGGAGTGTGCATGCATCCATACAAATTGTTTCCATTGTGAAATGCATCCAAGAAAGGACAAATCAAGGGAAATGAGCACAAATATTGCAAAGACCTTAATAGGAGAAATGACTTTAACATAGTGTATATGTATGCACAAGAAACATTTCCACTATCAAATGCCCCCAAGAAAGGAAGAATCAAGGGAAATGAGCACATGAAAAAATAGAGAATAAAAGGGATCTACCAACTTTGGGTTCGATAGGTCATATGATAACAAACTCATATATATCATAATTATGTCAAAATTAACTATCATCATCCCCCAAAGGAAGTAGAACTAAAAGAATAATGTAAGAAACACATAAGAGATACAAAGGAGAGTCTTTTTGGGCTGGCACACGAAGACCAAAAAGAATAGGTAGCTACCATTTTGTATCATCATAAGCAGACAACACAAAGGTACATGTACAAACAGTAGCATATGCATGACATAACATGTAAAAACATATAGAGGAAGAGATATACAAATAGAAGAATGTGTATGACATTGTGATTCCTTTATCATTATGCACTAATAGAGAAACATGGGTCAGTAGGTACGTAACCCTTTCTAGGGTATAACCCCCTAATAGTTCTACCATCAGCTACCCACTTGGTGAAATATAGATGGAATTTATTAATGATACTATATACCAACATAAATATTCAAAAAATGTAAGATATCCTCAACTATAAATCACAAATTAAGGCAACTATTTAGTATGACCAAAAATCACAAGAGACTTCTACTCAAAATCCCACGAAATAAGATACTAGAGAACAAGAAGAAAAGAGTGTCATCACATAGTCCTTTCTCCTAGGTTTTTCCTAGATTGATCTCTTTGGACCCCAGCCCCCTAGTAGTACTCATGTAGAACCAAACATCCTCTCAAGAGGATAATAACATTCAATTATGCCCGTTCAACAAGTAGTTTCTCTCATTCAAATCCTTGGCCTGTACTAGCACTCAAGGCATGGGCGAGGCATCAAAATTATCTTATTTAATATTTTAACCAAGTTCATTTTATTATATTTTCACTTCATTACATAAATCTTCAATGGGTTGTCCTAGACATACCTTTTTAGGACCCCGACCCCCATTAAGAGCCACTCTCCTTAATGTAACTAGATATCCTTACCCTAGGGTTATACCAAGAAATCATATAATATTTAAAAAACATGTAATATCCATATTCATCAATTATGAATGCAATTCTAAAAGATAACACAAATATTCATAATTAAGTCTCAAGAAGGCCCAATAATAGATAATTCATCCATGAAACTACCTCAATTATTGTAATTAAAAAAACAAGAATGAAATTAAGACATATCTTTATATAATATCATAATTTATAAAATTAAGAACATTATCAACATAATTAAAAATCAATATTAATATAATCATCATAATCTATAAATAATTGTATAATTAAATGAAAATATGACATAGGCTCATTATCTCCTCTATTCCTAATGATCTTGGCCTAGTATGACAAAATACAATAGAGTGAATAACAAGCTATCCATAATTACACTAACAATGATTAAGAGAATAAATGACCTATCTACAAATACACAACTATAACAATAAACATCTACATGAAGGTACAATAGCCATATAATTACCAATTTATACTCATAACAACTACTAATCATGCATAATTTAAATAGAGATACAAATATACACAATCACATCTCCTCACTCTATAATATAGCATAATATTACCATTAGATGACAACAATTGATTTCCAAAAGCATCATGCCAAATTTAATGCCCATCTACTAGAAATGCACAAATAATTATTTATGTTCTATAATTGATCAATTATAACCTAAAGTACCACCAAGAAAAATTATGTATCAAATAAACCTCAAGCATACTTTGATTAATATTATTTAAAAATCTAACAAATTCAAACTCATATACTATAAGTAAATAAAATAAGAGAGTATAGCATTGAACAAGTTCAATTATTAATGAATCTAGGACATGGTTTATAATCTAGAAAATAATATATAGAAATATGTGTTAGTAATCTCTACCTATATAAATATATACAAATATGAGCCATTAGTCTATATTGAAACAAGAGATATTTCCTATGACTCCATTCATCCACAATTAGTTCCACCCCTTTAAGTATCAACTAAATCTAAGTATGATATTAGATAAGAATTCAAAAGAATTCTACGGTAGAGTATGCATGTCTTCTAAGATATTTCCAAGATGTATTATAGAATTTATAATGATAATAAATTCATGCATGACGTATAAATAGATAAACAAAAATATATATATCTTTATATGTGTTAGCATCGAACAAAAATCTAAGAATAATTATAAGGATGTGTATCATCCTAAATAGTTAGCACCCATTATTGGATTTATTTAAGGACCTATGAGCCCCATTTTAGTAATTTCAAGATCCAATGTTTTTAGGCTTGTTTTCTCGCATCTGTCATGTTTTTTCCTCAAGAATTTGCACATTGTCGAAGCCTTAGATCTACTTTAAAATTAACCCTGCTAGGACGAGGCCCACCTAAGTCAACCTTGTCTTGGAAAAGGTGGACCCAATTCATCCTTGTCCTTGGGAATTTATTTTAAGTGGGATCTAGGCCCAATGTGGGTGTTCTTTATTTCCTAATCTTGATGTGGTTGGCCTATCAAATTTGAATCCCAAAATGAGTATCAAAGGGGGTCTTATCCTATTATTTTTCAATCCATTCTTTATGCAAGATATCAATAACATTCATGAGTAAAATATCTTTCAAGTGCAAGAAATCAATCATTCAAGTTGTTCAATTTAAGTGGTGGATTCAAGATTTGAAGGAAACCATCCATTCAAGATCTCAAAATATCCAAATCTTCTTCCATTATAGAAAATGAAATCTTCTCTCATTGATGCAAATTTATCTCCCATGGTGGACAAGTAGAGGAATTCTCAAGAAAAAAAGTATATACATTCCTCTTCTTCATTCAATATTTCAAACATAGACTCATTGAAGATATAGGATTCAGAAAGTGTAGATATATTGCATTTATGAAGGGATCCTTAATTCTACAACACATTTAGAATATTCAAGAATCCTTGTAGAGTTGTCTGATTTCTACATCCATCAATGAGGTTTTTTCATACAATGTAAATATGACATTTATCTTCTTTAAATTAATTTTATATTTTATTTCAAGGTTGATTCCTATACATGGGCATGACCATGGAAATCCCCCTTCCAAAACCTTTTTCCCTTCTTCTCCTATGTAGGAATAAGTTGTCAAAGTTTGGGATCTAGCATTTCAGATATATGAAACCAATGTCAAGTCTGCTACATATTTCACCATGTTTTGAGTCTCTATGAAATGCCTAAATTTATGGAACTAGAACAACTTGAGTCAAAATCGTCCCAAGGATCTGCAAATTTTACACTTGGAAGATACAACTATCAAAGTTCCATAGCTAGAATGATTTTTTATTTGGATTATTCTGTGATAATCATTTCCAGATCTGAAGTTTTTCCCTCCTCTCCTAGCATTCAAGCTGAGTTCATTATTGTTCTATTCATCTTGTATTTACATTTATGCATCATATCTTATATCATATTAAGTTATTTTCCACTTCATTTATCATAAATTTCATTCCTTTCATAATCTTGCATATCCCTTTACATATCATATACATCTTAACATAAAAGGAATTCAATCCCCAATACACCATCTTCAAATCTAGATCTAGCATTAGAATCCCGTCATAATTTTGATCTTTGCTAATATGGGTTGGGTTTTAGGGAGAAGCCTTTCAGGGTTTTTCCTAATTTAACATAGGATGTCCCCTCATATCCCCCACATTTATCTTTCCTTTCATTACCATGTGTGTGATATTCATCACTTTCATTCTGACCTATATAATTTCAGTTAGAAGAAGCCTTTGAATTATGGGTTCTTTTGATCCTAAACCCTCCTTCCAAATGAATCTAGGTGAGACCAACATGCATCTTAGTGATCCCAATCCTACCATGGAGAATAACTCTTCTCATTCTTCACATGTTAAAGAAGAAGCATTAAGGGTTCCTCCTACTCAAGTCTAAATATTTTCCCATGAATTTGAGAAGTTTTAACATTGGATAGGTCATGAAAATAGTAATCTTGAATCTCTTTTCATTGTATAAAACCTAAGGAAAATTATGCACAATAATAAACATGGTGTTAAACTCTTACCTATCATTTCTCATTTGATTGATTCCAATGTCAAACCCATTAGGGATTGTTCTCAATAATTAGGCTATACTCCGCCCACTACAAATGTTGAGACCTCTTCCTATATATACTTATATCCCTAGTGTATCCAATTATGCTCCACTTGTCCTCACAAGTTCAATTTAAACTTTCAATCCTACACATGTGAGTCTTCCTAATTCTATTGCTCCTTCTATCCCTTCAAGTATTCCATGTGTTTCAATGCCTTATCCAGTTCCTACTTATCATAGTGTTCCTTTTTCATATCCAACCATTCTTTCAATTTCTAAAATTCTCCTAACCTTTCCTATATTTATCCTCATACCATCCTTTATACCAATTCTACCATTAATAGCTTGGTTCAAACTGTTTCTTCTTTGCAACAACAAATTATTTCCATGACTCAATCCAAGTTCAATATTCCTACTTGTGACATAGCTATTCCTTTGTCCTTGGATATTATTTGTGAAATGTTATCCCAAAATATATGGGGATTCCTAGTCTTGAGACTTATAATGATAAAGGTGATCATGTGACTCATGTTAAAACTTTCCAAACCTTGTCTAGTGATTTCTCTCATGATAATAGGTACATGGAAAATTTTTTTACTAGAACCTTTCAAGAAAAATCCTTGCAATGGTATTATCACTTGCCCACTAATTCAATTGATTCTTTCTAAAAACTTTATAATGATTTCATTAAACAATTTCAAAACAACATTGATCCTAAAATCTTTGTAACTATTTTTATCCATCGTAACCAATGTGTTTAAGAAAAGGTTAGTGATTTAATTGGTAGATTTGAGAATTTGCATGCTAATATTTCTTGTCATGTTCCTAATACTTATCTACAATGTATTTTTATTGCTAATTTACAAAGTAACATTAGAGATAAGATACTTATCTCTAAATTCTCTTCATTTTCACAATTGTGTGCAATGATTCATCATTATCAACTACAAGTGAGTAAATTTGAGAGCACCACTCCAATAGATCATCTTACTCTTGTTAAGGGTGAAGTCACATCCAATTTCAAAAAGTTTTAAAAATTGAACAACTACATCAAAATAAAAATAAAAAACCTCCAATAATGTTGATGAAAAAGTGGTACTAGCATCCAAAGGTGTGGCTCCTTTTTCATCTATTTTTAAACCTGCTCATATTTATACTAAGCTTTCTTAATATTTACATAATGTGACATTGAAGTTAATTAATTCTAATGCATTAACACTTCCTCCTATCAAAATAATTGACACCTGTAAACCTCAATCCAAATGCTTTGATCCCAAATCTTTTTACCAATACCACCATCAACCTGCTCATGATACCAAAATGTGTTTCCACTTGAGGAGTGTTATCCAAGACCTTATTGATTTTAAAGCTATATCAGTTGATGGAGACAATGACAAGGAAACAAATCTGTGGTACCTCCTAACCAAAACTTTCAAATTTACACCAATCCTTTTCCATCCCATTAAACCAAAACTATTGATCAACCTTATTCCCAATGCATTAACTATGATGAAAAAGTTACTAAACTCAATCATGTTTTTAACTTAGTTGAACTAGTCAATCATAAAAATATATCTCCTCCTTGCATTACCTTTGGCCCTATTGAGACAATTAAAGCACTTTATGGCCCTTGCTATTTTTTTTCAAAGGTTAATGGACTTCCTACTCATGGTTCCCTTGTTGATCCCACTTGCATGGTGAATGTGATACGTGAAGAACAAATTTACAATAAACAATTACAAAAATATTTTTATGATAAATCTGAACTTGGGATTCAAACTCGTAATGGTTTCCTTTATCCTTCCCATGGTTTCATTTCATTCCCTACTGAAGTTGTTGGTAAAAATTTAGATATTACCTTCACTATCAATCCAACTTCTAATCAATTTCAAGTCAAACATTCTCTTCCTTAGCTTACCTCCATGCACGTTTTGGCTTCTCCTATGTATAAATGTGTTAAATTTCCTCATAATATATAAATCATGAATGTTAACCATAGTATTTATTAGCCTTTTGTGCCTCATGACTCAGTTGATCTTGATTTATTTTGGCCTTCTATGCCTCAATCAATTCAATCCCATCTTGAAAATCTATTTACATCATACCAAGCCTACAAGGTTCAAAGTACATGTGAACTTATCAAACCTAAAGATGTTCCAACTCTTTTCCCTAGAAGTGAACTTCTTCCTACACCACCTATACCACCTCTTCCTATTTCTCATACACATACCTCTCAAACCGTCTCTCAACCTAGTGTGGTTCCTTCAATTCTTCCTCAATAAAGAGGATAAGGACAGGATGTTGATTGATCCTATCCCAACTCAAATTTCTAGCAAGACCAAATGTAACTGTCAAGCTCATGATCATCATCACAAGTGTATTGTTAGATCCTTCGAATGTGCTTCTCAAAACATTACTTCATCTCATACACCTCCTCATGTTTCACTTCCCTTTGACTAACTTGTTAGAAATTTTTCTTGTAGGATCAAAACAAACTATAACTTAATCAACTCTATAACTCCCAACTCCTTAATCTTGCAAGAAAAAGTCTAATTGATGAGGATTTGATCTTCCTTCTACTTCGAGCTCCATAGGCTCAAGCGGGTATACCTCTTATAGATTACTACTTCAGAGTAAATTTATTAGTGGATTAAGGGCTATAATGATTTACTAATGTCTTTTGCTACAAAAAAAATCCAATCCATGATTTTATCAAAAGTAAATAACACTAGAGAAAAATTTCCAAAGTGATAAGGATATTCATCCTTCTTCTCTTCAAGTTTAAAACTCAGGCATGCTAACCTAAATGATTCAATCCTTTATTGAATAAGTAAGTATGTATGTATTATTCAATACATATCTTAATCATCCATGCTCTTTAATCAAGAAATGAAAGATATTTAGATTTTAAAATGATTGATGATGAAAACTACTAGACAAGAAAAGACCAATGCCTTATCAATTTGGCAAATTAGTCAAATAGACATACGTCAATAGAAACCTTCTAATTTCAACATATAGAAACCAAATGAAGTGCCTTAAAAATCACTCCAACACATGGACATGAGATTCATGTACAAACCCTTAACTCTCAGAATTTGTCCCTAAGGTTTACTCCCTCCTTGAAAGAAACTCAGAAACACAACTCACAGTTACCTTATAACTAGTGCATTAAAATGCCTTACATGTTAACACACAAGACTTCAAGATAAGACATAAAGACATCAACAAATATTGAATAAGGATTCCACTATTTTCATTATATTTCTAACTATTTCAACATATTTACAAAACAAAGAGCTCAGAGAAGACCAAAAAATTAGGAAATTGTCTAGCGGTAAAATTTCAACATCCTTGTACGATAGAGAAGAAGAAAATATATAGAGAAGAAGAAAAGCCTAACTCAGCCACCGACAGTTGTCTGTTTGTAAGAAAATATCTTTAAATATCTCTTCCTTCAAAGAAATCTAATCTCCATCAGCAACTGTCTCTTCAAAAATTTCATTTCATTTTTCTTTTCAAAGTCTGAGTTTATCATCTCAAAATATACTCTAAATCTGATTTCAAAATCTAATCTCATTTGCTTCTAAGAAAATCCTCCAAATCTGATTCAATTTTCCTTCAAAGTTTGATTTTATCCTCTGAGAGAATCCTCCGTAAAAGCATATCTTCAAGACTTTGAAATAAAATATATTTTACAAGCCTATAAAATAAAACTATGCTTATATGGTTGCACAATATTTTAATCCTCTACATTTTTATCTTATTTGTACACAAATATGATTTAATTTGCCCTTTGATACCTTACATAGACTATTATCTTTCAAATCATTTTATCTTTGTAATCATGTACATTTCTGTCCCTTTGAAATTCTCCTTTTATGCATTTTATGCCTAGAATGCACCAAATTTCAACACTTGTCATACACTAGTTGGCTTCTCTTAATTGGCTTTACTAACTCTACCTTTAACACTAGTCTTCTTGTATGTTTGGAGACAAACTCAGTCTCTAAGTCTCTGAGGGAATTTCCTTTAACCATGGTTTACTTCAAGATTCAACGCGAACCCTTAGATCTAATCTTCATCTGACGGTTGGGGCTTAATCTCGGAAGGAAAGATACTTAACTATTTTCATCTCAAGACTTCGCATAGTGGTTTACTAACCTACTGTAGCATGATCTCCAATGCCTTCAACTAACCACGGGTTCCTTACGTGACTTTTTGAATGCACTATCTCTGAGTCTCAGAATCTCTGGTGGTTAATTACAAACATCTGATGACTGTGCACGTGGTTAGTGTGGCAATTAGTCACATGACCTCCACATTTTTCACCTATGACTGCTACCATCTCACGAATTCACACGCTGTTAGTCTGGCGGTTAGTCACATCTTCTCGTGGAGTTTTCTCTGACCATAGTTACCTTATGTGAATTCATGACCGCTCACCATGTGTCCGCCAAGCCACCTATCATCATCACCTCTTGTCCTCTACATTGTCACCAAAATTTGATATCGGTCATCTGGGCACACTTCCCAATGCACTTCCAATTTGCACATGGAGATCCTCCTCTTATTCTTCACATTTCCATATGTTTTCCTTCTTCCTTTTAAACATCTTATAAATCTCCTATGTGGTCAATGTGGGATTAATCCCCTTCATGTTTTTAAAGTTCATTATGCATTTTGCACCCAAAATATGGGGCCCACAAGCACATTGAGTCCTCCAGCCAAGGGGCCCTCCAAGGAACCTCTTGGTTTCTTATTCAAATAACACTAGGTGTCTCTTTGTATTTAAACAACTCAAATATCCCTCACATAATGAATGTGGGACAAATGCCTTTCATGCTTTCCAAGCCTCTTGTTTATGCACTGTGCAAATTATATTGGCTACGTTCTGGAAAAAACTATGGACTGGTAATGCGCAACTCCAAACAATCCATGCCAAAATAGTATTCAATTATTGGTTCTAAACCCCTTTCAAATGTTTAAAATCCCTCCCATTTGCTAACCTCTGTCATTTTTACATACACCAGCAAATTGTATTTGCATGTTTCAGCACAACCTCTTGTAATTTATGCATTGCAAAGTATACTTTATTGAAGTTTTAAATTTCAAAAAAGTCTCCATGCATGGCCATTTTCATTTCCTCTCTCCTATGCAGGGTTCTAGTAATGATGTTCGGAATTTTATTTTCTCCTCATACACATGCTTTCCCTCTTTGTTCATCTTCTTGTTCCTAATGTGCAGGCTTCAAAATTTAGCACGGACTTTAAATGATTTACACCTGGCAACTTGGAATATTTTTCAAGTTTGAATTCTATTTTTAACTCATCCCTTCATGTTGCATAGCTTCCTTGGTCCTTTGCACAACATTACATTTAACTTGTGCATTTGCAATGAAAACTTGTTTTGTTTTTTATCTCCAATCCTCAGCGTAGACCTCTGAAATTGCATTTGGGTTTTACATGTTTCAAATGCCCTCCCACAATGCTACATGGGCATCCTCTATTTACTATTCTTTATTTTTATTCTTGCACTTAATTTATTGTATTTGGTTTTTTAAAAGCCTATGCTGCTCCCTTTGTGTATTGTGCAGAGCTTGGACAACATTACTATGTTTTTTAAAACTTACCATTCACATTTTCTTGGGGGTTTTAAATTAGAATCCACCTCTTGCACTGCCAATACATTTTCTCATTTTTAGAGAAAACAAAAACTATCTTACAAAAATTTGCACAAACTTTTCATTGATTACCTTGGCTATGGCATGTGGTTTGAGTTTTTAAATGTTTTACGCTTATTTCATGCATTGGATCCTCCACTAACTGCATAGGTTCTTATTAATTTACTCTTGACATTTGTTTTTGGCATGTTCCCTAAACCATATGTGGGCATTGATAAATTATTTTCATGCACAGGGAGTTCCCACATCTCCAGCACAATTCTCATCTTGCATTTGACTGGTAAGTTTTAAAATGTTTTAATAGAATCTCCCTTGTGTTGTGTAAACTTCATTGTTTATTTCTTGGGCCACCTCTATAAATCTAGTGCAGACTATCTTGTCATAATACATAGAATTTTCAAATGGTTTGTGCTTAATGCCCATGCTCATGACCTACGCAGATTATGAAATTGGTTATATCCTTATCAAATTACATTGGCTTTTACAAAAAAAATTTATTCAAAATCCAATTTATAAATGTGCAACCATGGGAAACCAAGAGACCCAATTTCCTATAGGTATTTCTATCAAACATTTGCACCCAACATTGCATGTGCCTTCACATCTTAAAATTCATGGATGGGTGCCCATACACTACTTCAAACTTTCATTACTATGTAGGAAAATGAAGACACATAGCAATAGTTGTGAAATCTGGCTTCTCACTACTTATTTCCTGCATAATGAATTGTGTTTTGAATATCCTCTATCAGAAAGTTCATGTGCCTTGGATATGCTTTTACCTTCTTTAATTTACTAAAATATAGCCTACTGTGGTCTGGGATCACAAGACATTTAACCGATGAACATTTCAAACCAATCATAACATTTCTACAAACTAACCACATAAACATCAACTAGCCTCGGGAACTAGTCTGAAAAAATGATCAGAAAGCATCATATTATTATGAAATCTAAAACTTATGCTCTCTTCCAATATGTGAATATGTGTTCCAAAGTGGATTTTATGAGATCACCACGGTTGCAAGATAATAATGTTCAAAATAAGCTAGTTTATTCAATTCTGCAATCAGTATTCAAACATATGCAAATCCTGCCCAAAATGCAACCTAGTAAGACATTAGATCAAGTCCTGAGGATCTATCACTTGGTAGAATGATTCTTTAAAACACAATTAACATGCATGCAAAAGGGATTCACTAGATCTTAAATCATGTGCATGATGTAACCGATCAAATATGGTCATTCAGGAACACAGTGCAAACACAAATGTCAAAGCAATAGAAATTGCAAAAAGATTGAGCTTTGCAAAAATAGGGAAACATGCCTTGAGGCCCAACCCCTGATCCAAGTAGAAAATTTTTCATATATAGAGTACAAGGAAACCACCTTCATCTTAAACCAATCATCTAACAATAAGTTAACATCCTTTGAAAAAGACTGATCTGCAAATGCAGTTTTGTTTAATACTAGAAATCTACGTAAAACAATATTAGTTTTGATTCCACAAACCTAACAGGAAAGACTCTTAAAGTCTAATATCTAGAACATATATTTTATTTCAGATAGGGAACGTAAATATTCAATTAACTTTCTCTGATAATGAACTAATCAACCGACACAGATCTGCAATGTCAACACCTCACAAGTTTCAGAACTTAAACTCGGTAAAATGCAAAAATCTGATTTGGAAATGGTTAGGCAAAGTGGTCAAATGGATAGACCAAAGTATGAAACTTTTTAGATAGGTAAATTTCCATGTTTTCAATGTAGGGGAAAACTTTAATTATTTAGGGAATTCAACCATGTACAAATTGCAAGAACTCAAAGTATAGAACTTAGTAATTCTACATTTGACACTCGGGAAATCAGAATTAATTGTAAATAGAATGACTTTGGAAGACTTGTCATCTGACTTCACAAGGATCTAAAAATAAGCATGGATGATTATTTTCATGTCTACAACATCCTGGAACACTCCATAGTTTCATTCCTATCCATCTGGTAAGAGATGCAGACTTTCAAAGTAGGTCATTTGGGAAATTCTAAATAAGTGCAAAGTGTAGATTTGGGCAAACACCTCCAAATGGCCATCTCCAAAACATGTCAAAACTAAAATATGAGAGCTGGAACCCACTATAATTTCTGAATGAAATGTGTTGAACCATTTCCCCAAGTGGCATCTCATGAAAAAAATTGGTTCACTTTGCTACTTGCATCCAAACTTGGCTTCTCACAAAAGATTTTTAGGATGGCAACTTATACTTAGGGAAATTTTTAGTGTAGTCACTCCAAAATGTACCCAAAATTTTGGAGTTCCAACATTGGATCTGACTGAGGAAGTGTGCCCCATGTGGGCATGTAGACAGCATTAGAATCTCATGGTAGAAGCAGACCACCCATAAAACAAAATCAGATCATATTATCTTTCTCTCTTCTCTTTTCAAAAACAAGGAACCCTTCTTGAAAGAAAATACACCACATGACTGAAGGGAAAGGAAATGAACTATACAAGAACATAAATATTTAAAAAAGGCTAGAATCCCCCAAAAAAAAATCTACTCTTATCTCTATCAAAAATATGATTCTCATCTCCATAAAACAAAAGTAAGCTGAACTTATCATTTCCATGTGTCTGATCAATCTTATTACCACTTTCCATTAGCCAAGATAAAAAATATCAGCATAGTCCATTTTAGAGAAAAATGGAAATCATATAAAAATTGAAAAGAATGTGGCATATGAATGATGCATTCATTAGTTAGAAAAATCTAAGATCCAATGCAATAATCAACAATGCCTAGTTTATTGCCACATCTTTGATAATCACCATCCGAGTGAAAAGGAAAGCACTCAAATTTTTCCATACTGCAAGAGTTAACATTATTGGATCCATCTAGATTAGTAGTTTGCATATAAAAGGATAATCTAGCATACTAAACCTCATGCAAAAATTGAGGACATTCATCACTTGGGACATGATCTAGCCCATTCTTCAAAGGATAGGGAACAACAATCTGAGAAACATCAAAGTTAGGCTCATCATAACCATCAAGGATCTCATGCAAATTATTTTGACCTTTTGTAAGAGGAAATAAACTAGGAATAGAAAAAGAACAAGATTCCACATCATCATTAACAAAACATGCAAACTCCATGTCATGATCCATATTCTTCATTTAAAAAGGATTATCATCCTACATCTTGTCAGTGGTTTGTATATCCATATCAGAAACCTCTAAAGAATTATTTTGCAAATTATCATCTTTATACAAACCACTATCTTGTTCATTTGAGGGAGGATACATATCAACACACTTATCAGGAAATTGCATATGTTGAGTAACTAAAATTTCATCATGAAATATTTCAATGAAAGATTTAGAATCAGAAAAAAGATTAATTATAAACACAATTATCCCAATTAATACTCAACATCATATCTAGAGTCTATTCATCCTTTAAATAAGAAAAAAATACTGATACTCTCATTATCTACAAGGTCATATTCAATGTTATTGTAACCTAGTGAGACGGGAGTACAAGGAAAATCAGAAATGTAAGTGTCAAAACTCTGACCATCTGATATACATTCCTTGTCAAACTCAATGTGTCTGGGGTGTAGGGATTCAAATCTATCCTTCCCTGAAAATTTGAGATATTCATAAGACAACAACTCTGAAATACTTTCACTATGAAATGAATCACTATGATCATTATCACAGCTTACATCCATGGGGATTGAAATTTTAGAGTCATTTTTAGATACATACCTCTAAAAATCAGAAGCTAAGAGTTGTGAGATTTTCAGAGGTCTGTATCTAAAAATGATTCTAAAATTTATTCTTTCTTCAAACATGCACACTGGTTCAAATAAGAGAACTCTGAATTTCCACTCACCACATGTGAGATTGTATAGGTATTTCGTCAAGAACTTGGACTTTTAGACACTTTGCAATGACAGATAGAAAATACATGACTCATTTACAAAAGTTTGAGGAATATGTCTTTGCAAACAATGACTCTATAACCAAACTCTGGGATGATTTAGCAAAGAAAGGAAATGATCATCTTAAACTTTTTGTCCCAATAGACATATCAGACTGTCCTATTACTTCCCCAATAGAGTCGCCAATTTGTTAGGTGTTTTTTCTTGTAGGATCTTAATAGAGGATGAATGCTTAAACCTTATACTTCCAATTTCTAACTCATTCAAGACAAATCCTAATTTATGAGGACTAATTCCTCCTTCTACTTTGAGATCCACAAACTTGGGCAGATGTACCTTCAAATGATTATTGATTCTCAGTATCTATTATAGTGGACTAGGGATTTCACTGATTAGATAATTTTATTTCACTGTATCAACTTATAAAACACCTTGCATATGACAATAATCAACTTAATACATAGCTTTACAATCTAAATTATGATCATAACAATAACAAACATTAGTGAGATAAGGATTCTCATCCTTCTTCCTTTTGAACTTGTTTGAACTTAGGAGGGTTAACCTAGTGATTCGCTCTTTAAGGAATCAATAAACTAAATTGTATTCTCTAATAAAATTACCTAAAAATATATATTATTTGTAATTGAAAAGTGAAGGATTTATTGCTTTAATATTTAATGATGATTAACCAATTGCCAAACCCTAACCAGTGCCTAATTCTTGGGCAAAGAGTCAATATCAAATATAAATCCAAAGTAACTAATTAATTAAAATGCATGGAGTTTAGATAGAATGCCTTAAAATCTACCTTATCACTCCTACAACCCTATATCAGATCCTTACACCAATGTTCAACTCTCTGGAATCACGTATAAGAATTACCCTTTCCTTGAAAGAATCTTACCAGTAATTGCACAATCACCTTGTAACCGGTATATTTAAGATGCCTTGAAATTAAACATACAAGAGTTTAAACATAAATATAAAGAGAGAAAAAATGATATAGAACTTAAAATACAATGTATTTTATTAATATGTTATTGCTTCAAATACATTCAAAAAACTAAAAGCACAAAGCTCATACAAAATTGAGAAGTCTGCCTTGTAGTTATATATTTCACCATCCTTACAAATATGTTCTATCTTTCTATTTATAGAGTCCTAGCCATCTTGGAAACCTTAAATACTATGGATGAAACAAGCTTTGGATGACTTATACCTAACCCTAAAAGATACTAGAAGAAAAAATAAAATAAAACCTTAAGCAGTGGAAAGACAAAATAGGAAAACAATCAGATTTGATCTTCAAATCTTTGATAGATGGCACCTTTGTCTGTTGATATTCTAGATAGCCTCAAATAGTTATTGTGAGATGTAGTGAACTCTAATATAGGCTAACTTACACTAGTATTTCTGATGACTAATCTTCATGTGCTTAGAGATAAGGTGCTAGGTGTATTTTCACTCCTCGTCCAGTATGTCCCAGTTAGTTGTTGTGGGCTTCTTTTTCTTGGGCTTGGTGAGAACATCCCATGTTGCAAATTCTACCTCTCTAGGTGAATTAAAGCTCTGAATTATTTTTAATTTTACCTTTTTCCTTTCCCATCTAGCATCTGTAATTCTTTTGACATCTATAAAAAAACTTATTAATGTCTGTTTCAACTTTGAATGCCTCATCTAAGGTTTTATTAAACCTTTCCATATGTAATCCACCACTATCTGAAATAAATACCACTTTATTAGGAATTAATGCATTAAATTCACCTCTCCATACATCTACTTCCTTAATCTCATCATTATCTCCCTTTATTATAGGAATAAACTTATTTTATATTGAGCTAAACATGTTGACCCTACCCTCAATCTGATTTTCCTTGCCCTTAGAGAAAGACAAGGTAACCCCAATCTAGTCAATTTCTTCACTCACTTGTGTCACAATCTCAGGGAGATATTCCCTAAGTGGTTGTAGGGCTGCTAACCTTTCAAATAAATTATTCCTTATTAACCAGGTCCCAAAATAAGGGTTCAAAGTTGAAACATAATTAGTTACCTCAATTGGTGGACCAGGCAACTTGTTATAACCACTGTAGACTAGATCAACTTTATCTTCCAGGATATTGATCCTATGTTGTAATATTTTTTTCCAAGGCTTCCAAGCCTCCTTATTCTTATCCTTATCCTTCTTCTATGTTTCCTTTGAAACATCCCCTACATCTTCAGTTTACACTAGGGTATCCACAAATTGCTTTAGTGAAGCAGGAATAGCCTCATGGATTTCTTGTAATTTCTGATTCATTTCTACAACCAGCTTCTTAATCAAACCTAATTATCTATATTGTACTACAACACTGGATTCATCAAACAACTTTTGATACCTTTTTGACATTTGTTCATCTTTAGCTTCATTTAGATGAGAAAAATGTGTAAGTGCTATAGAAATCTCTAAATCACATGTGTTATGGATGGACCATATGATATTATCCCCATCCATTTTTTATTTTACATTAATCAAGGATGGCTTCTAAGACTTGGGAGCTAGATCCCACATGGCTAAAGTTTGGGATTGTGCATTATATCCACATCCTCTAATCATTTCTCTCACCTGTGTCTCTGAAGAAATTTTTATGTCAGGATGCCTTCTTATTTGGTCAATGATTAAATCTGAGGCCAAATTCAATCCTTCTACAAGGAACATCCCACTAGACTTAACCAATTGTCTAGCACCCTCTGGTGTCATGTTTTTCAACTCAGGATCATATGCGTGAAATGCTTGCAAAGCTTCACTTGGCACTAATTCACCTCCTCCCAATTTCAACTGTGATCCAACTTGTTTTTTCTTTGTCCAAATTAGGATGTCCTTGAATTATTTGGTTTTTATAAAATTTTCATCATCAAGAATTGCTCGTGCTGAAGCTCTCTTTCATCCTGACATAGTAAGAGAGGTATTTCCACTTTTTCTTCTACATCTCTTTTCTGAACTTACCTTCACTTATTAATTTCCTGAGTTGATGATCATAAGCTCTATTACCAGTGAAGAAAGCACTCACTTTGTCTTTTTTCTTCTTTTGTGTCCTAACATCAGAAGGCTCCCCTATTTCCACTTTCTATTTCTTCTTCGGAGATTCACTAGTCACCTCAGCCTCTTGTTCTTGAGTCAAATCCATTATATCCTCCTCTGTTTTAGGTGGCTGATCCATTGGGGGAGGGATATGTATTGAATATATTTTGTCATTGTATTCTAAGGAAGAGTTCTTGTTAGGACCTCTCTCCTTATCTTCTATTTTCTCCTCCAGCTGGTTATACAATGTTCCATAAGATTCTATCATCTTATCAAGTCTTTGTAAGTATGGAACATCTAGAAAGTAACCCTCAAAAGGGATCCATTTCTTTTTAAGTTGTTGTTCTAGATCCATTAGCTCATGGAACTTATCATCCCTTCTTAAAACTTTATCATTCTATAGGATGTTCCTTATAAGGTCCTCCTCTACACAGTTCTCATGCACTTTGGTATTCGGAATGGTTGGTGTCAAGAGATTCTTTGCACTGAAAATTAAACCCTCTATTTCAACATAACTATATAAAGCTACACTCATTATTAAGTGACCCAACCATTTTTTTACTGAGTCTAATGCCCTCTTACCAATTATGAAGCCATCAACTTTAAACTCTTAAGGTGTAAAGGTACCTTTTCATGTTAAGGAAATATGGATCAAAAGAAGATATAAAACTGAATGGTTGTAGTAGAATACAATTGCCTTTTTATTGATTGATTGTACAAAATATAATGACTATATATATTGAATCTAAAGGATGTGAATATGAAAAGACATGACTCACCATATTAAGTTATATGACAAGTCATGCCTATTCATATTAACATATTGTATAACTTATGATTATTGTTTTTATGCACATAGTAAATCATATATCACAAATCGTATAGCCAAGGTATATTGAATGGCATGTTTAATATAATTGAACAGTCATGATACTATCGTGACTATCATATACTAACAGTCTGATAGTATCGTGACTGTTTGTATATAACAGTCATGATACGTGACTTCCTTTGCATACTTGACCGATAATCATATTCGACCATTAAGTTGATTCAGTAATATTTGCATTACTCCATTTTATATTATATATATATGGTTTCACTTATAAGCATATTAATATACGCTATATATTCAATTATTATATGGTATATATATATATATATATATATATATATATATTTATTTATTTATTTATTTATCATGATTGTCTCATCATTTATTAAACACGAACACACAATACTTTAACACTCCCTCTTGAGAGAGAGTTTAATAGAATTTGTAGAATTTTTCATATCATGATATCTGGCCTAATCCAGGACACTTGAAAGGTGTCAATCATGATGAGTTATTACACAATAATAATATAAGTGTCAAGATGTCTGACCCTATCCAAGACAAAACCTTTTGGGAGTCGATCTTAAAAAATTATTACCCATCAAGTAATAATATAAGCAACAAGATGTCCGACCCTATCTGGGAAAAACCCTTTTAGGAGTCGATCTTGAAGCCTGGTTACTATTTTCAAGATCATCACCTTGAAATAGTAACCTATGTATACACAGAAGATCATCATCTTCAGAAGTTTGAAATATTTCAATATTTTATTTATTCATGAATAAAAAATGTACATAAAAATTACATTCATATTTTGGTCATACCAATTTTCCTTCTAAAGAAGTCTATCTTTACCTTTGCAAGAGGTTTAG
>MU220602.1:30811-45150 GCA_018584345.1 Thuja plicata | reverse complement strand
ATCTCTTACATAGTGATATGGGATCTCTATGTGTTTTGACCGATTGTGAAAAACAAGATTTACAGAGAGCTTGATGCAACTCTGATTATCACAATGAATAATAGTAGGTAATAAAGGTTTATCAAATGGGTCAAAGAGTAATTTTCTTAACCATACTACTTCTCGAGCTCCCATAGATGTAGCCATATATTCTGCCTCTGTTGAACTCTAAGCAACTACCGATTGTTTTTGACTAAACCAAGAAATTACTGCAGAACCTAAACTGAAGCAAACTCTTTTGGTACTCTTATGATCTATGGAGCTTCCTCCCCAATCTGAATCTGAATAACCTTGAAGTTAGATTTTAGTCTTGTCATATTTTAGTCCAAGTTCACTTGTTCCTTTTAGATATCTAAAAATGTGTTTAGCTACCATTAGGTGGATCTACTTTGGTTCACACATGAAGTGACTTAGTACATTTGAGGCATAGAAAATATCAGGATGTGTGATCACTAGATACATGAGTGATCCAATTATTTGTTTGTAAAGTGTAGGATTTGTAGGTTCTAAATTTTCTGCTTCAACTTTTAACTTGTGAAGGTTTGTCTCCATGGGTGTAGCCAATGGTTTACAATATATCATACCAAATCTATTCAGAATGTTAGAAGTATATTTCTTATGACTTAGGAGAATGTGATCTTTCTTTTGAATAATTTCAAGACCTAAGAAATAGTGAAGTAGGCCCATATCCTTCATGTCAAACTCAGCTACTAGGTCCTTTTTACATTTATCAATAAGATAGTCTTCTCTTGTAATGAGTAAGTCATCAACATAGAGAACTAGAATTACCATGTCATCTTTTTCAATTTTGAAATATATGTTAGGGTCTACAATATTCTTAGAGCACCCTAATTTATTCAAATATTGATCTATTCTTTCATACCATGCTCCGGGAGCCTGCTTAAGTCCATAGAGTGCTTTCTATAACTTACATACATATTTATCTTTGTCATGTGTGATAAATTCTTCCAGTTGTTCAATGTAAACTTCTTCCTCAATTTTACCATTTAGAAATATAGTATTAACATCCATCTGATGTACTTTCCATCCTTTAGCAGTTGTAATGGAAAGTATGGTTCTGATAGATTTGTATTATGCTACAAGAGAAAAAGTTTCCTCATAGTCAATGCTTTCCTTCTGTGAAAATCCTCTTGCAACAAACCAAGCTTTGTGTTTATTAATACTTCCATCTGGTGCGTATTTGATTTTGAATAACCATTTTTATGATACAACTAACTTATGTTTAGGTCTAGTAACAATATCCCATACATCATTTTTTAGAATGGACTGCTATTCTTCAATCATTGCTTCCCTCCAGGCTTTATCTGATAAGGCTTTCTCAACACTAACATGTTTAGATTCTGAGAGTTTAGTTAGAAGTGCAGTGTAACATTTTTGTGTTCTAGTTCTTTTTTTCTCTTTGGAAATCTATTCTAGTTCAACATTGTTCTCTTCAAGCATTTTTCTAGACCATAATGGTCTCTTTTTATCGTAGATATTTTCATTATTTTCATTATATGAGCATGAAGGTTCAAAGTCTGCAGTTGTTTCCTCATTATTGATGGGTACTAAATTCATGTTTGAATTGTTATCCTCCCTCTCTCTCTCAAGTGAGAGATCTCCATCAAAATCTATAGAAGTGTTATCTTCATTATCTGTAGATAAGAAATTTTCTTCAAATTTAACATCTCTTCTTATTTCTAGTATTTTCTAACCAGGGATATAGATTCGATATCCTTTAGAGTCCTCACTGTAGCCTAGGAAAATACCTTTCTTACTAGAAGGTTCTAATTTAGTCCTTTTCTCCTTTGGAATGTGTATATACACAGGACAACCAAACACCCTTAAGTGACTTAAATCAGGTTTAACTCCTGTGAATACTTCTTCTGGTTTGGTGTTTTCTAGTATAGCATGAGGATATCTATTTTGAATATAAACTACAGTGTTAGCGGCTTCCACCCAACAAGATATGTCAATATTTTGATCATGCATCATTGCCTTTGCTGCTTCAATGATGGTCCTATTCTTTCTTTCTGCTACTCCATTCTGTTGAGGATTATAAGCTACAATATACTCCCTCTTAATCCCAATAGATTTACAATATTTTTTAAAGTTATCAGAAGTGAATTCCCCACCATTATCTAATCTAAGAATTTTAATTTTCTTACTGGTTTGATTTTCTACTAGTGCTTTGAGTTCTTGAAATTTGGCTAGAACCTCACTTGACTCTTTGAGTTTTAAGAAGTATATCCATGTTTTTCTTTAATAGTCATCCACAAAGATTAGATAATATAGGGCACCATAATAAGAAGGGGTAGACATAGGACCACACACATTATTATGAATGAGTTCTAGAATTTTTTTATACTTATGTTCACTTGTGGGAAAAGACCCCTTAATGTTCTTTCCTAATACACATCCCTTACAGATGTTTGAATGTTTAGATTTTAGGGGAGGCATGCCAGAGGTGATTCTTTGTAATGTTAGAAGAGCACTATATCTAATATGACCTAGTATTTTGTGCCAAATCTCATTATGATGTTGTACATTATGATTTAGGACTACTTTTTGTTCACTAGATAGCTTGTACAAACGACCATCTCTGGATCCTATGTGAATGGCATTTTTTATATTAGTATTTTTAGTCCAGAGAAGGACTTTGTCTTCATTAAATGGTACTCTGCATCCTTGATCATCTAGTCCAAAAATAGAGATTAGATTCCTCTTTATTCCTGGTATATACAAAACTTCTTTCAACTGTAGGTTTACTCCATCTCTTATCTTTATCAAACAGGTCCCAATTCCTTTTACTGGATAAGTGGAGTTGTCTCCAATAGTTACCTCTTTTGAAGAGTTCCCTGAGAAGGTTTCAAACTGATCCTTATATTCGGTGATGTGTCTGGATGCACCACTATCTATTATCCAGGTACATTTGTTAGAATTCAATTCACTTTCCAAGGCTAAGAAGAAAAGTGAATTTTTTGTTCTTTTCACTTCAGCTAGTGCTGCTTGTATTTTTTGTTTTTCTGGACAATATTTGTGAATATGTCCATATTTGTCACATTTGTAAAATTTTACCTTGGAAAGGTCCCTTTTATTGAATTGTTTCCCATTATTTGACTATTTGAATTTTCTCTTCCTTTTCTAAGGTGTTTTCTTGTTGCTAGATGTGTTAATCTGAAGGGATTGTATTTCATTTTCATTACTAGATCTCATTCCTCTTGAAATAAGTCTAGATTCCTCTTGAGTACAATCATTCTTTAGTTGCTCGAATTTAGGTAATGGGGGTCTAGTGCTTATACATGAATGAAGGTTTCCCATGAGGCGGGTAAACCTTTGAGAGAAATTAGAGTGAGTTCAGTGTCTTCTACTTTATTTCTGATGCAAAGGAGTTGATCTCTTATTTCAGAGATTCTCAGGAAGTATTAAGTGATAGTTTCTCCTTTGTTCATTTTCATATTTAGAAGTTGATTTTTTAGAGTTAGAATTCTACTAGCATTATTAATCTCAAATGTGTCTTGAATGATATTAAACATTTCAAAGGCACCAGTAATTCTTGATATGCTAGGAAGAATGGAGTCTTTTACTAAGTCAATTATCATTTTTCTGGCTTTATTGTTCCTTCTCTTCCATGTGGTCTTCTCTGTCTCATCTTCAGGTATTTTAATATATTTTTCTATGTACTCCTCTAATTCGAGTTCCATAAGAAGAGAGATAAGTCAGGTTCTCCAAGATATAAAATTTGAAGGACCTTCTAATCTATCTTCCATTTTCATGCAATTAGTCATATCTAAAGAATTATGCTCAAGGATTACGTAATTTGAAAATATGCTCAACTATAGATTTTCTAAGGTTTATATTTTATCTCCTTTTAATAACCTTGTTGCTCTATTACCATGTTAAGGAAATATGGATCAAAATAAGATATAAATGTGAATGGTTGTAGTAGAATACAACTTCCTTTTTTATTGATTGATTCTACAAAATATAATGACTATATATATTGAATCTAAAGGATGTGAACATGAAAAGACATGACTCACCATATTAAGTTATATGACGAGTCATGGCTATTCATATTAACATATTTTATAATTTATGATTATTGTTTTTATGCACATAGTAAATTGTATATCACAAATCGTATAGCCAAGATATATCGAATGACATGTTTAATACAATCGGACAGTCACGATACTATCGTGACTGTCATATACTAACAATCTGATAGTATTGTGACTATTCGTATATAACAGTCACGATACATGACTTCTTTTCCATACTTGACTGATAATCATATTCGACCATTAAGTCGATTCAATAATATTTGCATTACTCCATTTTATATTATATATATATGGTTTCACTTATAAGCATATTAATATACACTATATATTCAATTATTATATGGTGTATATATATATACATATATATATATACATACATATATATTTGTATATATATATATATGTAAATATATATATATATATATATATGTATATATATATATATATATGAATGTATATATATATATATATATGTATGTGTATATATATATATATTTATCATGATTGTCTCGTCATTTATTAAACACGAATGAACAATACTTTAACATTTCAGTGTGGAGCCAAAATCTCCGTATCAGCCAACATTAGTTGCCATATGAACTCCATAATTGAAATTTTTGGTGGCACATGGTATGGTAGTATATGGGTTGGTCGGTAGAAACCATAAACCCTTATCAAATTAAAATCCTTATTGTAGTAGAATTCTCCCTAGTTCTGATCTCTTGTCCACTTCTCCACAAACTGATAGGGCCTGAGTAGCTGCAATACTTTAATTTGTAATATTTTCATGTGGACTCCCTAATAGCTTAGGATTGGATACACCATCCAGTTCTAGAAAGCACAAAATTCATTCTCCCCAAATGTATAATTCCACACCCTCAACCAGAGTTTTAAAGGGTTTGACTAGCCTTGGTAGAATCTCTTAGGTCTCAAATTTGGCTGGTCCATGATATTAAAATTATAAAATAGAATCAAATTCATCAATAAAGAATATTTTAAGAATTTAGGGTTGGGTACCTTCTTCTGAATGTCTACAAACCCTTGATGCAATATGTAAATCACATACTAGATATAGTCATAGTCTAGGCTATCATGTGGACTTTGAATGTTGAAAACAATCATCAAGATATCAAAATATATCTTGTCACTTATCCCATCAACACCGATAACTCTACATAGACCATAGGAAATATATTTCATGTAAAGGAGAAATGTTTGTAGAAATAGGGTACAGTGGAACTAGGAATGAGATCTATATATTTTTTAGTACCTTTAGGCACATGACCTTGAATAATCTTAGCCACAACATATGATTCCCTTGTATACCTGGCTGCCAATGCTTTTAGGTCTATCTTTGTAGTGTAGGGGTTATAAATGTTCAAGGCTTTCATAAAAGATGCCCTATCTAGAGTAACTAGGGCTTTTCCCTCATTCTTCTTTACAGTCTTTGAGATGGTATCATACCTAGTAGCCAACAGAAGCAATAAATATACATCTACAAAGATGTCTGGTACTATCAATTTGGATAACCCTGATGTCCAAGGGTTTGAAATAGGAACATGAACCTCACTATTTTTATGAAAGTAATTAAATAGATAGTATCCAGAATAATCGGGAGTTTTAGTATCTCTATAATAAGACATGTTATCACCAAGGTATTCATCATTCACCTTTTTCCCTTGATGAGTCCCTAACAGAAGAGCCATAAATTAATTTGAGTAAATCCTTTTCCATTTCTAATCATCATCAACATCTCCACTCTTTCCACTAGTTGAAGCAACACTCACGGCTTGACTCATATTTTCTACTCTGATCTGAACAATAATGATCAAAATCTTATTTCTTCATATTGTAACCTGGACAATTCTTTTCTTCTAAAAGCACTAATAACTCATGTAATTCTTAGCTCTGTATTCTAAAACTTTGGTAAACTGGAATGAGCATGGAAAATTCTTATTTATTCCTAAGAAGTTAATGTACCAATCTATTCAACATCATGAATTTTTTATTCACTCACTTATGACATTACTCTACATGATTTGATATCAATTTCTTATAGCCATGGTGCTTGAGGTTGAGAGGTTATCAATTTTGAAAAAGGCCAAGCAGGAAAATCATGAGTCCTTTTATCAGTTTCAAAAAACCTTATTATATGCAAAATAAACTCTATGATTGATATGATTGGCTCACATTATTATAGCTCAACAAACTTCATATATGTTGTCACAATCCTTTTGTTATGATTGGCTAGCAACTGTACAATGTGGCATGACACAAAAATCCTTATAAATTTACCCTATTCATACTCTAGTTCTCTTTAGCGACTGCGCAAATCCTTTATCTCCTTGTCACTAGAACTTAGCCTTAACTCTAGTTTTATCATGTGATTTAATGCGCACCATGCTATCAGAAGTCTATCAATGGTTCAGATCTTTCATATCAACTATGCTCTCAAATTAACTTATCCTTATTTCTTTAGAGATCACACGACTAAAGAAATTTGAAGTTGTTGAATATTTTAGCTTACCATGAGTTTATTTAGAGATTACATGACCATCATTGGATCTTCTTTCAATCTAACGGTTTGTGTGAAATCTCTCATTGATTCAGTACTTACTACATCCATTCAGAGACTATGCAACTACCATTAGATCATTTGTAATCCAATGGATCACATGAAATATCGCAAGCTTTATCCTTAACTATAGTTTGTCATGAGACTTTGCAACTACTAGCTATCTCTAAGTCACCAGATAGGTTTACTAACCATAGGTTTATTTTGAGACTTTACGCAGGCCACAGATCTTTGGGATGACTTAAACATGTCTCAACATCTAGATGATTACCTCTAAGTCACTAAATAATATCTAAACTTTTGAATTATATTTAGTGACTTAACACCAACCATCCAATCTTTTTCATCTATGTTTCATATTCTCCCGCTACAAACTTCACTAAGCCTGACTTAATCTTTGCTAACCACAACTCATATGGAGACTTAGTGACTAATTGAATCTTTTTGGTGTTGAATAAATCATCTAACTCAAGGTTTATTATGAGATTAAATTCCATCCTTTAGATCTATCCCTAATATGATGGTAGTCAGTGAATCTCTTGAACTTTTAGTCATGAAATTTTATCTCATGATTAAAGGTTGGTCACAAGATCATCTTTAAGTCAGATGGTAGTCACTAAATCTCATAAAATTTCACTTAACCCTTGTTTTCTTCAGAGATCTCATGACTAAATATATATGACCATGTATTTAACCTTGGTGAGCTTGGGAGACTTCATGAATATAGAAACTCAAAGTCACTAAAAGTTTTATGTAACTCAGTGTTTAATTTGAGATTAAACACTATCACTCGGATCTTTATTTTATTCAACGGCTGGCATTAAGTCTCTCAATATTTATGTACTTTATGAAATCATTTTGAGATTACATGTCTTCCCTTGATTTCTTCTTCATCTTATGGTCTGCATTAAATCTCAAGAACTTTTACTAATCAACATTTTTATCTCACACTAGCCACAGGATCAACTAAGCATCTACAACTATTATTGAATCTCTTAATATTTGAATTAACTCTTGTTTCCTTTGAGATCTCATGAATGAATGAAAATTGAAACAAGATTTAACTCTGATTTGTTTTTGAAAATGCATGACTAAAGAAACTCAATGACACTAGACCATTTCTTAACTCTGGGGTTTCAAATGAGACTTTGTGTGAACGACAGGAACTAGACCTGAATCAATGGTCTACGTTAAATCTCACAATATCTCAAAGCATATTCTTTTTCTTGTGAGATAACATGACCAAAGCATTGCATTAAGTCTCAAAAAAAAAGGGAATATTCATAAAGTTTTATGAGATTGCGATTGACTTAAAACACAAAAAAGATCACATCACTTAAGTAATTTGAAAATTCTGAAAAGGTAACTGCAAAATAGAAGCCAATTATGAAGAACTAGGTTTTTCTCTTAATATGAATGAAAAATTACATAGGACTTAGGGTTTTACATATTTCATTGATTTTATCACTTGGAGATCAAGATTTGCAGGGTAAAATTGATAGAATTTGGACAAGAATTGACAATTTATGCAAGAATATCACTAGGAACCCAAAAACATTTACAACAATATTTCAAAATGGGAAATACAACCAATATAACCCATGCCTGATCCCACAAAGGAAGTAAATTTAAACAAAGTTAAAAAGAATAAACATGAAAATGTCATTCATATCTTAGATTCTATTATAATTAATCTAGATGAAGAAAATACTCTTGATGATGATGTTCTTGATTCTAACAATGATATTCATGCTAGTGATTCTAACGATATGTATGAGACTATTGATATTGATAATGATTTACCAACTATACTTTTACAATAGTTATCTATCGCACCTAGTAAGGAACATAGTTACATCTCTTTACAGTAGGGTCCTTGTTTAGAATTGGTTATTGTTCCATCTATTTTCATTGATGTTTCTCCTCTTGTGAGTATCCTACCTTCCCTACACACTATGGACCATGATGGGGGGAAGGTGATACGCTTAACTAGCTCCTCTAGTATAGTGGATTTTCTTTTCATTTTTGTTTGTCTATTTTTCATGATGTGTTTCCCCTATGTTGTGTTGCATATTTCATGTTTTCTTTAGATTTATTTATTATAATTACAACATATCATACATTGTAACCTTGTTATGGTAAACCCAATACATTGTGGGTTCAAATTAAAGATTTGAACTATAAATTCTTTGAGCATGAATGTAGGTCAGGACATCATTGACGAGATCCCGAGACTTAGCTTTGGTCCATTAGGGGTTTTCTTCAAATATTTGAGAGATATTATTGTTCTTAGGGTAAAAGCACAAATTTATGTCACATTTTAGGACTACTTATCATCACAAATAATTTTGAGTATTTCTAAATAAACATTAAATTTTATCAAACATATGATCTAGCTAGATTCATTCTAGCTAAGCTAGATAAGTGGTTAAACTTTTCCAATTGGCAATGTCTCTTAAATGCATGTTTTATACCAATTACCAAAGAAGTAAAATATTTTCAAAAAATTAATGTTTCAATAACACCTACTCTTTTTAATGATTTTGATGTAGGAGCATCCTGGGTGTAAGGGCAATCTTGCATCACCCAAAAATATTTCTGTTTGCTTTTCAATAAGGGCTACCTTGTGTAGAGTTGCTAGTTATGGAAACTTGCTATTTTTAGTAAGTTGGTCATATGATCTAAAAATGTTCTGATTTCACATGTGGAGGTTCATCTCAGTCTTATCAGCCTACCAGTAAAGTTTCATGGCTAGATCATGTCTATTTTTGAAGATATTAAAGATTTTTGGTATTGGCAGCAGGGTACATAAACTTTGAACTCAGTTTTGAAGGCTTTAGAGGCCCGAGATGAGGTCAAAAATTTGGGTGACGGGCACTTGCTTTAGCTAAGCCTGTAGAGTGCTTTCTGGCATTTCCGGATTGGGGTCATAATAGTCAATCAGGTCAACTGGTGATGACTTATGGTCTTCGGAAGTTGGGTCACCTGAAATGGCAAAAAATATTTTTTCTTCAAAATTTTTGTTCGGGTTTCAAAAGTTATTTTGAGCCGACTATGATGTAATAAATTGTAAAATAAAATAACTCTAAGTTTGGTCAGCCCTATGGGATAAATTTCTGGAACCTTCTTAGGCGGTGGAAATTGCCTATATAAAGAAGGCCCGTAGTGTTGTCTAGGGCAGTTCTGGGTAGATCTGGGTAATAATTCGAGGCTTTGTCCTATAGAATATTGTAAGGGGAATGCCCATGTGGCTTTGCATATTGTAATTTTGAAAGTTTGTAATTCCACATTTGTGGAGATAATAAGAAGCCCATTTTCTCTTCTTGCAAATTTTTGTTGCTTCTCTATTTTTGTTATGTGTTTGTGGTGTTAAGGGGAGCACCCTTCATCAAGTGGTATCAGAGCAAGAGTTTTTGAGTGTGTAAATAGATCACCAACTATGAGGCAGTTTTTACCAGGACCATGGGTTAGGGTTTTTGTGTAAACAGATCATTGACTATGAGGCAGTTTGTACTAGGACCGTGGTTAGGGTTTCAGTGTGCATCGCAAAAATGCCTCTACGAAGCGAACGTGGCAGAAGAGCTGGTGTTGTGACACCTGAGGTTAGAGAGCTCCAGAGACAAGTGCAAGCATTGCAAGAAGAGATTTGTAGAGGAATGAATCTTAATGTTAGAAACAAAAGTGAGGATGAAGCCGAAGAAGGAAATGATGATCAAGAAGAAGTTGAAGTTTTGAATCCAGAAGAAGAAAGTCTTTTTTGAGCCATTTCCAAGATTGAGAAAAAACCTAAGATTGAGGTTCCTACATTTTTTAGGGAATCTTAACCCAGAGGAGTTGATTGATTGGATCAATGAATGTGAAGAATATTTTGAGTATGAAGATATTGAGGATCCTGATCGGGTCAAGTTTGCAAAGGCCAGACTGAAGGGTCATGTGAAGATCTAGTGGTAGGAGATCCAATTGGAGAAAAATTGAAGAGGAAAGGATAAAATCATAAGATGGGATTGGATGGTGGATAATTTGAAGTGACAATTCATTCCTGTTGATTATGAGCTTGACCTACTGAAGAAAATGCAAAGTTTGAGGCAAGCAGGAATATCTGTTCAAGAGTGTACAGAGGAGTTCTATCGAATCCTCATCATAATAGGCCATGCAGAAGCTGATAAGGAGAAAGTTGCCTGTTACCTTAATGGGTTGAGGCCAAGCATTTCGGACGAGTTGAATCTAGTTTGAATGAATAGTATTAAGGAGGCATACCATTTTTCCCTGAAAGTAGAGGAAAAGGTGAACAAGAAGTTTGAGAGAAGACAAAATGGAAGAGGTCATGGTGGACGGTCATATGGTGGCTAAAATGAAGATCCGAAAAAGAAGGATGAGGCCAATAGTAGTTAGAATAAGTGAGGAAATAATTCCAATTGTTTTCAAGATTAGAATAATAGAGATCTAAGAGGAAGAGGAAGAGGACAAGGTTCTAGAAGAGGAGGCTTCTGTGGAACATGTTTTCACTATGGAGAAGAAGGTCATAGGGAATTTGAATGTCCTCAGCACCAAGGAAGATTAGATAGGATAAATAAAGGCCAGGCTAGAGTTGCACATGTAGATGAAGATGCAAGATCATCACATTCTAAAGATGCTAAAAGAGGAGAAATGTTGATTAATAGAAGAGTCCTGTTGAGTGGTGAGAATGAACCTAAACAAAGGAGGAGCCTGTTTCGCACCAAGTGCAAGTGTGAGGGTAAGTGTTGTGATGTGATTGTTGATATTGGAAGCACTGACAATTTGGTGTTAGAAGAGATGGTGACAAAGTTGAAGCTCAAGAGACATAAACACCCACATCCATATAAGATTGCCTAGGTACATGATGACCACAAGGTCATGGTCAATGAACAATGCCTCGCAAAGTTCAAGATTATTGGATACCATGATGAGGTACTATGTGATATCATATCTATGGATGCTGTCATATGTTGTTGGGTAGACTATGGTAGTTTGATAGATGTGCTATACATGATGGTCGTGCGAATACCTATTCTGTGACAAAGGATGGAGTGTGACATATGCTAAAGCCATTGAATGACATAGAAGAAAAGGTATGTGGTAGTGTAAGAATAACTTTTGTTGATGGAAGAAAGTTCCTAGATGGTATGAGGCATGACCATGTGTGTTTTTCTTTAATTCCAAAAGTTGATAAGGAGGAAGTAGAAGATTTTTCTGTAGAAGTTGTAGATTTTTTGAATGAGTTTCAGGATATTCTATCTAATAATGTGCCTCATGGATTACTACCAGTTAGGAAGATCAGTCATTAGATGGACTTGATTCCAGGAGTGAGTTTTCCAAATAAGGCAACACACAGAATGACACCTATAGAAAGTGAGGAGTTGAACAGACAAGTTCATGAGTTGTTGCAGAAAGGATTGATCCATGAGAGTCTGAGTCCCTATGTTATACCAGCGTTATTAGCACTAAAGAAGAATGGAGAGTGGAGGATGTGTATAGACTCTAGGGCAATAAACAAGATCACAATCAAGTACAAGTTTCCATTGCCACGAATGGATGATATTATGGACTGTTTGAGTGGAGCTATGTATTTCTCAAAGATAGATCTGAAGAGTGCATATCATCAGATTTAGATCAGAGAAGGAGATGAATGAAAGACTACCTTCAAGACAAAGGAGGGATTATATGAGGGGTTAGTCATGCCTTTTGGGATAACAAATGTGCTGAGCACTTTCATGCGACTCATGAACGAGGTTCTAAAAGAATTTCTGTGTAAGATTGTCATTGTTTACCTAGATGATATTTTGATCTTTAGTAAGACATTGGAGGAGCATAAGATGCATATTTGTATGGTATTCGAGAAGCTAAGAAAAGATAAATTGTTGATAAATTTGAAGAAGTGCAATTTTGTGAAGAAGGAGTTAGTGTATTTGGGATTTGTAGTTTTAGTAGAAGGTCTAAAAATGGACCCAAAAAAGGTACAGGCTATCCTTGAATGGCCTACTCCAAGGATTGCTACTGAGGTAAGATCTTTTCATGGTCTAGCTAGCTTTTATAGAAAGTTTATCAGAAATTTTAGCGGTATTTGTGGACATCTACATTTGTTTTAAAAGACAGGAGTGGAAATTCTAACAGGGTTGTAGATGCCCTTAGCAGAAGGAAACTATTGTTGACAGAGATGTAGATTGAGCTGGTTAGGTTCAACAAACTCAAGAATTTGTATCCAAAGGATCCTGATTTTGGTGAAGCTTGGAAAGCTTGTACAGAACCTGTTACTATAGATAGGATGAAATGGCTAGATTTCATCATCCAGGATGGTATGCTATTCAAAGGGAATCAGTTGTGCATTTTGTGAAGTTCTATGAGTGAGAATCTCATCAAGGAGAAGCATAGCAGAGGATTGGATGGACATTTTGGTCGTGATAAAACCCTTGCTTTGGTTAGTGAGAATTATTATTGGCCATAGTTGCAGCAAGATGTGAAGAAGTTTGTACAGAGTTGTAGAGTATGTGAGATGGCGAAAGGAGTGAAGAAAAATACATGGTTGTATCAGCCATTACCTATACTAGAGAATCCTTGGGAGGATATCAGTATGGAATTTGTTCTTGGTTTACCAAGGACTCAGCAGGGACATGATTCAATCTTTGTAGTGGTTAACAAATTTTGAAAGATGGCACATTTCATTCCCTGAAAGAAGACTAATGATGTTGTTCATGTAGAAAAATTATTTTTCAGAGAAGTGGTGAGGCTACATAGTTTGCGAAAGACCATCATTTTAGATTGAGACACTAAGTTTGTTGGATATTTCTATTGTATGTTGTGGAAGAAGTTGAAGACAAATTTAAAGTTTAGTTAGTCACATCATCCATAGACTGATGGATAGACAGAGGTGGTGAATAGGAGTTTGGGGAATTTGCTAAGATGTTTGGTTGGAGATAAGCCAATAGGATGGGATTTGATTTTACCACAGGCATAATTTGCATACAATAATTCTGTCAATAGGAGCACTGGTAAATCACCATTCCAGGTTGTATATGGAAGTAGTCCAAGAAATGCATCTGAATTGTGAAAGATAGATAAAGGAGAAATAAGTAGTGCTAAAGCTGAGGATTTTGTAGAACACTTAAAGAACATCCATGAAGAAGTGAGGAAGCACATTACCAAAATGAATGCATAGTATAAGGCTAAGGAAGATGAGAAAAGGTTACATAAGGAATTTCAAGTTGGGGATCAAGTCATGGTTCACTTATTGAAGGAGCGGTTTCTAGTTGGTACATATAACAAGCTGAAAATGAAGAAGTTTGGACCATGTAAGATACTGAAGAAGCATGATTCAGGAAATGCATATGAGGTAGAATTGCCTAGTGAGCTGAATATTTCACCAGTGTTTAACATTTCAGATTTGATAGAGTATCATGAAGGAAGTGTCAAAGATGAGATCATAGTGACACAGTGGAGTATTCTAGCAAGTAGTTCAGATACCAAGGAGATTGAAGACATACTGGATAGTCGTGTTGGTAGAAGCACAAGAAAAAGGACATATGAAGAATATCTGGTCAAGTGGAAAGGATGACCTATTGAAGATTCATCATGGATGACAAGGGAGGAGGTTAACCATCTTGGTTTTCCTCTGCACACCTGAGTTGTGACAGGGTCACTTC
>MU220598.1:28552-58443 GCA_018584345.1 Thuja plicata | reverse complement strand
GATAAATGAATATTTAATTCATTTATTTATTAATTGTTTTCAACATGTGAGATATTTGAACTCTTTTTAATTAAGAATTGCTTTTATTTGATGAAATTAAATTAATTTAATTGAAATTAATTTAATTAGAAGAATATAATTAGTAAGTTTAAATATTTGATTTAAACTTTAGGAAATTGAGTTTAATTAATTAAATAATGGTAATTTAATCAATTAAAGCTTAATTAATTAAATAAAATTAATTATTTAATTAATGTTGAGAATTGGATTAGATGTTTTGAGAAATGAATTTAGAAGAAAATAGATGATTAATTAATGATTAAGAAACCATTAATTAATAGATGAAAATTAGTGTTTTTAATGTAAAGTCGCAAGCCTGTCCATTTTAGGGTGTCTACACTTATATTCATATTTCTCCATAGTAGGCCAATAATACCCAACTCTAAGGAGTTTCTTGGCCAAGATGGGACCACTAGAGTAGACACTAAAAACACCTTTGTGAACCTCTCATACAATCATTTGTTCCTCATCAAAGTCAATACATTTGAGGATCGTACCATCTAGACCTTTCCTATATAGGGTATCAATAACGATAAGATATTGGGAGGCTTGTCTAATAAAGTTTTTCTTTTAGTTTTGGGATAAGTAGGGGGATTCATATTGGTCTTGAAAGTAGGTATATATGTCTTGATAATAGGGGAAGTTGGTTCTGCTAATTTCATACACTAACTCAAACATTAAGACTTCAAAAGTGAGAGCCATAAGCTATTCCACCAAGAACTCGTAGTGTCTAACCTTATCGCCCATGTCTAATAGGGATCCTACAGATTCTATGGTATATGCTACTTTATTTTGTTCTCTAGGGATCTAGTCAAAGATGATGCAATCAAAATATTTCTTGAAGTCCTCCATAATTTCTTTATATGGAATTAGTTTCTCATCTTTTGTATCATAGCTTTCATTGACCGATTGATTTATGATGAGCTGTGAATCACCATAAACATTTAAATCTTTGATTTTCCATTGAACGACTGTCTTTATACCTGTGATAAGAGCTTCATATTATGAAATATTATTGATACAATCAAAACTTAACCTGTAGGATCTAGAAATAGCATCGCCTTGTGGTGTGATGAATACTATCCTAGCACTTGATCTATTCTGTGTGTAGGAATCATCAAGGTAGAGTTTCTACTATTTCTATCTTTCTATGGAAAATATATTCTCATCTGGAAACTCAGTCAATATATGTTGTTCAAATGGTATTGATTCTTCTTCCAATTGATCAGGTATGACCTGGCCCTTGACTAATTTTTTGTCTACATACTCAATGTGGAATTCTCTCAAAATCATCACCCATTTGTCTAGTCTCCCAGTTAGTGCAACTTTGTTCAGGAGCTACTTTAGTGGATCAATATTTGCAACCAATAATTTCTTATGGATTAACTTCTAATGTCTAAGCATTTGGGAAGAAAAGAGAACTGCTAATAAATCTCTTTCTATTGATGTGTAGTTAAGCTCATAATATGTCACCAATGTTTGGTCGATATAATAAATGACATATTCCTTTCCATCTAGAGAATATGGTGTTACAGGTATGTATAATAGGAGGTTTTTATCAAACATAGGCGACATCAACACTGGAGCTAAGAGAATGTATTCTTTTTTTCTTCAAATACTTCTTGGAATTATTTATTCCATACAAACGAAATGCCTTTATGCAAACAATATTGGAAGGGGTGACATTTATTAGCTGGATATGCTATGAATATTCTAATGGATTGTAATTTTCCTTTTATACTTATGATATGTCTAACATTATGGGCCATGGCATATAGATTATAGATTTCACCTTCGCCAGATCAACTTCTATTCCATGGTGTCACAATATGAAGTCAAGGTATTTTCCAGCTGTCACCCCAAAAACACACTTTTTAGGATTGAGGTAGACTTTGTACTCCTCTAATATATCAAATACAATTTGTAGGACTGGGAAGTGTTCATCTCTTTCTCCTAATTTAATAAGAATTTTTTCTACTTAATCCTCCATAAGATCATGTGTTATATATTCTAATATCGTAGTCATTTCCCTTTTATATGTGTCCCTTGCCTTCTTCATTCCAAAAGGCATTATATTCCAGCAATAAGTTTCCCAGGCACATGTGAAAGTTAATTTTTTTTGTTCCTCTTGTGCAATTCTTATCTAGTTATAGCCCGAGATTCCATCCATTAATGAAAACATCTTGTGTCCAGTTGTTAGGTCCACTATAATGTCTATGTTTAGAAGATGAAAGTCAACATTCAAACATGCTTTGTTGAGATCTCAAAAATTAGTAAAAAAACTTATGTTTGCATCCATCTTTGACATTGGCACTAGATTAAAAAACTACTCTACATAGTCTATAGGTTTGATAAAACCCACATCTAGTAATTTCTTCAACTCTACTTTGACTAAGAGTGTGATCTTAGGGTGCATCTTGGAAATATTTTATTTTATAGGTGTTTCCTCTGATTGAAGTGGTAAATGATGGAACGCCAGTTCTATATCTAGGCCAGGAATTTTTGAGTATTCCCATGCAAAAATATTTGTATATATTTGAAGAACTAGATAAATTAATCTCTTTCCTCTAGTGTTAATGATGTTGCTAAGTGGATAAGTCTTTTAGTCTCTTCAATTCCTAGGTTGACATCTTGTGTCTTCTCTACTAGCAGTGGTGATCTTTCCTTATTAATGGGTATAAAATATGAAAAGGGGATCACCTAATAGGGTCTAATATCTCCCCAATTCATAAGGCACGTTAGAATATGAAGCAAGTGCTTAAGTCAATTTGGATCAATACCACCAAGAGAGAGAAGGTGATGTTAATACCATATTTGGTTCATTTTCTGTAATTAGTTTCTCCAAGTCCTCAACACACTTAGGATATGATACACATGCTTTATAAATATTTTCTCTTTCTAATAAGGCATATTTAATGTTTTTCATTCCAACCCCTAGAAGCATTTTATCTTTAGCATTCAAGGCATTCAACTGACTAAATATATTATCATCTAACTCAACCTTGACCTTAATCATCGTAATTTTTTAAAGAGATTCAAAGTGTGTACTTATTGATTTGATAAGGCCTTTCATTTGGTCAGATGGGGTTTCATTTGGAATTTTCACATAGGTAGGCATAATTGTTTCCAACACATCAGATGCAAGGCTCAAAAGTTCATTGTTCTCAATTTAGTTTTTCAGAATTTCCTCCCTTGCTTTTGCTTGAGAAAAAAATGCAAGCTTCATCATCTGAATAGGAGATAATGTCTCCAATTTTATTGGACCTTGTATGATTTACAAGTCATCCATATCTACACTGTCCTTCTCCAAAAATACTTCAACTGGCTTAGTAATGTCTCTTGCTTCAAATTTTCTCTCTGTCAACTTCTCCTTTGATGATTTGTTTCTTGTCCTTCTTGATCTTAGCAAGATTCTATAATAACTAAACTCTTAATGCCTCACACCATTCATAGTCACCATATTCCTTTACCATCATATATTCTGAGTATATAGGAGTGATAGGTACTGAATTATTTATGTTGGAATGATATACCTTGTAACCAATCACCATAGCTGCAAATCTCACATCTTGCTAAATAATGTCATTTATAGTCATAGCCCTTTTATCCCACTATGAACCAATGATGTTTTAAATTATTGATACACATTTTTATTTCTATCACATTTATTGTTCTTTTCATATAAAATGCAAACAACCCCTGCACTATATTCACTGTCTTTTACATATTATTTGGAGGCCTATGAATATGATTGTTAAAGGTTGTTGTCTCTCAAATTTCAATGCTATTTATATTAAAGGAAGATCATTCTTACATCTTGAATCTATCCATCTCCTAAGCCTCATCTCTAAAAAATTTCTCATTGGGAATATGTATCTTGATCTATTCTTGAACAACACTGTGTACCCACTGCCTTTCATCAAATTAGTGTGTTCATTATTTCCTCCTAATCTTAAGAAAATAAATCTCTTACCTTTGGAAATCAATATGTTTAGCACTTTGTTTTCATTGTGAATTGAGGTCTATAAAAGATACTTTTTCATTGTGATACACTACTCATTATCTTTTTAAATACCCATTTTATAGTGTTTTCTTTAAAAAAAAAACTATGCACCACATTCCTATCCAACCAATAATAATTAAATTGAAGGTTATTGAAAAGTAAGGTATATTTGGGGTTTTTTTTAAATCCTACCTTTCAACTTGACCTCAATTGAAGAACATGAGGATATTCTTGAAATTTCTACTCTTTGATGAGATATCTACTCTAGTTCAATTCTATTATTGCTTTGTGATGGAAAACAACCACTTCTTGCATGTAACTCAAATTTGTTCTTATTTTTAATGAGAACCAATGCTATTTTTTCTTATAAAGAAATCTACTCTCTTCATTAATTGAAAGTGTTTTTCATCCATGATTTATGATACTACCTCCATGAAGGCCTCCATGATTTGTTTCTCATTTAATGTATCCACTACTTCTCCATCTGTAACTATCACTTGCTATTGCATATCTCATTGTCCAAGCATGGAAGGATGCCCTTAGTGGCCATGGAGGAAAAAATGTGAAACTAAGGTTTCACAACTTCTTCTAAACTCAAGATGAACTTTCCACTCTTCTTTGATAATGAGTCAGATTGTAGTTAGAGATTTTTTTTTAAAAAAAATTTAGATTTCCCTCCCAAGGGATGGACCACATGACCTTGATTTTTTTTTGCTTACAAATTATATTTTTTTAAAGAAATAAAATCATAATTGATCATTTGACATTTAAATAAGTAGAAAAGTCCTTTTGACATTTTGAAAGAATTTGAACTTTTTAATATTCTAAACCTTCTAAAACCTCTAAATAAGATTTAAGACTAGGTCCAAACCCATTTTAACTTGAAAGTGAAAAAAAATGGTAACATTTTGGAAACCTCTCAAGGGTGTTTTCCTGCTAAACATGTAAGATCAGTAGCCTTAACATATCCATTGAGAACCAAGTCTCAAAATATGACTTGCAAAACTTCATATCACAGCTTTGACATGCCCTTAGAAACATTGAAAAATAACAAACCACTAACCTAAAAGGCTAAAAATTGTGCAACCAACACTTAGGGAAGGGGAAACAAACTTAAATAATGTTGTACAACACTTGAGGAATGACAAAATACAAAAATATGCACCAACACTATTGAAAAGGGGAAACTGACCTACTATATACAAATGGATATTTTCACCTCAATAGAAGAGCTTGAGATGAATCCTATTGAGTGAGATTGGTAGCTCTTCTCCATCAATATTGGAAAGTTGAAAGGATTTATGTGCTTTGCATCTTGTGATCACAAATGAACCACTCCACATGGCATCAAACTTTGTTTTCTTTCTAGTCCTAATATTTAACTCATCCTAGTAAAGAACTAAGTCACCTTCATTGAAAATTCTTGGGAGAACATTCTTGTCAAATGTCTTCTTCATTTGTGCATGATAGTTTTCCAAATTTTGGAATGTTTGTTTCCTTGTTTCTTGTAATTCCATCAACTCTGCAAGTCTGATTTCCATGGATTATTCTTCCATCATTTTCATCTCTTTGATCAAACTTAGAGTTGGTGATTCTACTAAAATGGGAAACCTTGCCTCTTTACCATAAACAAGCATATACAAAGAATTGCCCATAGATCTTTTTGGTGTAATCCTATTATCCCACAAGGCTAGTTTTAACTTACTATGCCATGCTTTGTGATTATCTTCAATAATTATATTGATGGTCCTAATCAGATTTTTGTTTATTGAATTAGCTTGTCCATTACCTTGTGGATACTAGTTGGATGAAGTACTCAAAAATATGTTATTCTTAATAGCACATTCAGTTACTCTTGTGCCTACAAAAGCTAATGCATTATCAAAGATAATATAATTAGGAATGCCAAACCCTACAATAATGTCTTCATAAAAATTTAGGACAACATTTTCATTTGCCTTCTTCAATGCTATAGTCTTTGTCCATTTTGTAAAATAATCCATGATTGTAAGTACTCATCTACGTCCTATAGTGGACGGTGGGTTAATGGGACTAATAAAATCAAGTCCCATTTTAATGAATGGTTTTTCACCTTGACCTTGATTGAAAAACACAAGGAGATGCTTTAAATTGCTACCATTTGATGAGATTTTTTCTCTAGTTCAATTCTAGTAGCACTCTATGATGGTAAAAAACCTCTTCTTGCATGTAACTCATCACATTTGCTATTATTTTTAATGAGAACCAATGCTTTTTATTTTATCTTCTACATAAATATAATTTGTTCATCAATGGAAAGATTTTTTCATTCATGATTTATGCTGCTACCTCCATGAAGGCTTCCATGATTTTTTGTTCTTTTAATGTATGCACTACTTCTCCATCCATAGTTGTTTCTCCCTATTGCATATCTCATTATCCAAGCATGGAAGGATGCATTTGGCGTCCATGGAGGGAAAAAATCTAAAACTAGGGTTTTATAACTTGTTCTAAACACGAGATGAACTTTGCACTCTTATTTGACTATGAGTCAGATTCGTAGTTAGATTTTTTCAAAAAAAAAGAATCAAATTTCCCTCTCAATGGATGGACCACGTGACCAAGTCATATTTTTTTGCTTACGAATTAGCCTTTTTTCAAAGAAATGAAAGCATAATTGATTATCTGACATTTAAATAAGTAGAAAAAGGCCTTTTGACATATTCAAAGCATTTAAACTCTTTTATATTCTAAACCTTCTAAAACCTTTGAATAAGATTTGAGACTAGCTCCAAAACTTTAATTTGAAAGTGAAAAAATAGTGACAACTAGAAGAATAAATCTACTCACAAAGTTTAATTTTCCCAAGAAGGAGTGTACCCCTTTCTTGTTGATGAGAAGTGGGAGATCACTGATGGCCTAAATTCTTTTAGGGTCTATAGAGATCCCTTATTTGGAAACAAAATATCTGAGAAAATTCCCTTGCGAGACACCAAAAATACACTTTGTAGGTTTCAAAGAGACCCCAAATTCATGATACCTCTGAAAGATTGACTTTAGGTGATTGAAATGATCCTTCTTATGTTTTGAAAATACAATAAGATCACCTAGATAAATGAGAATAATATTATTGATAATACCTTTGAAGGTAATGTCCATTGCATGTTGAAAGATAACACTCGTATTATGGGCCAAGTGACATCTTAGCATAGGTAAAGATTCCCCACTTGGTGGTAAAATTAGTCTTATACTAATATTCCTCCTTCACCCAAACTTGGTTGTATCCTAAAAATCCACCGAGCAAGGAATACAACTATAAGCTAGTGACTATTTGGAGGATCTTCTCAATGGAAGGTAATGTGTAGTGATCTTTTAGTGATGCTCTATTCAGGTCCAAAAAATCAATGCACAAGAAGATGTCACCATTCTTCTTTTACACAAGTACTAGGTTAATAACCAAGGTGTTGTGTTTGATTGGGTAGATGATATGTGAGTCAATCAACTTCTTTAGTTATTGAGCCATTAGAAGCCCAATTTTTGGATTGACCAACTATTTATTCTAGCAGATAGGTTTAGCTCCTTCTTCTAGCTCAATCATATGATGTATTACATATTTATTATACCTTCTAAGATCATCATAACCTCGTGCTATGACCCAATCATATTTTTCACATAGGTTCACTAATAGTTTCTTGTCCACCCAAGCTATATTATATCCTACTTTTACCTTCCTTCCATAATCGAGGTCAAGGTCAACATAGTCTCCTTCATCTACTATGAACTTTATCTTTTTTTTTTCTTGAGTCATCACAATCAAATAGGCTCTCCAAAAGAATAAGCTCTTTGGGGAGTTTGTTTCCCTTAAGTTGTAAGATTTTACCTTCATACGATTCTTCAATTTTGGGATATAGATGCTCTACAAACTTTTCATATAGATGGATGAATATGGTGATTTGGGCATTGTTCTAAAAAACTTGCCATTTTTGCTCGTTGTCTAGGATAGTTGGTTTGCCTATGAGTCTGGCTTCATTCTTTTTGGTCATAAGATCTATCATAGGGTAAAACTAAGAACTAATAGTGGAAAGGTAGTCACCATCCTTGGCACCACCTGAGTATTGAAAGCTTCAATGCTTTTGATGAAATATCACACCATATACTTGTAGGACTGTATCTAAATAGTATTGGTGACAAACTAATTTCAAATCTGATTTACAGCTAGCTTAGAATCTCCAAATAATTTTATCTACTTGACACCAATTTTCTTAGCTAGGCTCAATCCTTGAATCGATCCTTCATAATCTACATTATTCTTGTAAGAGAGAGAAAAATGGAAATCCTACATAATTTGGTCTCCTTCTAAGGATGTGATACAAATTATAGATCTCCTAAATCAAGTTTACTCCTAGCCCCATCAAAATGTAGGGACCATAATTCAGATTTTGCTTGTGTTTGGCCTTATTAATAGGGTCCTTGTTGACCTAGGGGATGGCTTAGTCTTCATTAAAGACAACATAAGTACCAAGGTTAGTTCCTTGAAAGTTAGCAAAGGGGCCAGTCTAAAAAAAATGATTAAATAGGACTTCCTCATCTGGGCTTCTCTCACATATTGATTTTTCATCTTCTAGTAAATCCACAATGTAAATCTATTCCCAAGTGGTCGAGGTACAAGTGTTCTCAAGGTTTAAGGTAGTCTCATCCACTACATGTACAAAATGCATGGGTTTTGATAGAGCTTTTACTTTAGAATCATGATTAATTTGCAAGATCATATGTGACCAATCTAGGGAAAGATAGCCTCCTATTTTGGCAATGAAATCTCTAGAAAAGCATAGGCCAAAGACAAGGGAATATAGACTACTATAACCTATTGGGAGATTGAAATATTAGGACATGCAAAAAAAGTGAGAGGAAAATCCCTAATAAGTCCTATAACTTATACTTTGTTCCATCTATCTACATAGCACTTATTTATATGGGATCATTGCAGCTTCACGGTAGGACTGAGGTATTGGCCCCTAAATCTATCATGGAATTATGTAGCAATTTTTTCCCCCTATGATAAAGTCAAAAATAAGGGCATAGGTATGGACTTACCTATTTCCTCCGACATTCATTCCTCTTGATTATTGATGAAAGTAGTAAGTTGGCTATTAATAGAGGAAACAAACACTTCCTTTAGCATCATTTTCTCACTTCCCTTAGACAATTATTCTTGAGAAACTATATCCCTTCCTTCAAGATCTTCTTGAAATAGAGACTTCTACTTTGAAATAGCTAAGATACCCAACAAGGAAATGTTAGCTAATGCTTTCTTCAACTGCTCTATCACATTAAGTGACTCAAGCATAAGTATTTTGGGTTCCTTAGGTTTGGCCTCCATTACTTTCTTTATTTTGGGGGCTACATGATCTCTTGGTCTTTTGAATGGCTGTACAATTGTAATGACAATCAATAATTTTTCTGGGATAGCCCTATCTAGGATGAACTTTGATTGTTGAGCTTAGGTAACTAGTTCCCCAGTGTATGTGTTCTTAGAGAAGGTTTTATAATTGGAATATAATTTTAGCATCCTTTATGATGAGGAAACATTGGAAAATACAATGCCTTCATCTGTCATCCATGAAAAGAGCCCATGGTCTGGTGAAATCTTTGACTCTTGTTGTAGGGACATTCCTTATATCTAGGCAATCAGGATTGAATCCATCATTCTTGGTGGTGCATAAACATATACTCTAGTGTCTAGGGGTACTCCCTAACTCCTTTTTTTAGCCACCTTTTTATATAGGTTACCTCGACGATAGTTCCTTAGCATATGCACAATGTTACAAGGTAAACACAAAGTGCAAATATCGTTAATAAGAGTTTTTTGTATTACCACGAGATCTTTATTTACATTTTTGTCACTCTTTTCAAGGGAGTAAAAAATGGGACAAGTTGGTTTGATGGTTGTGCCTAAGAAGTGTTGGCTCTATTAGCTCCTTAATAATGTTTATTCTAGTAAGCACGTTTAACACTTTGATAACTTTGGTAATTCTAGTATTGGGGCTTTGTCAGCATAGCTTGTTGTCTTTTGGTATTGATGATTTCATTGGAGAATGTCCACAAAAAGTTCTTCATGTCGTTCATCATTTCCATTAAATTGGACATTGTAGGAACCTTTGTCTATTGGGCATTAAGGTAAACAAAGATAGAGTGGGTGGTGTAGAATTACTCGACGAGGATTTTCTTTGTGTCTAAGTGGGAATTTTTTTGAAATGTCACAATAGGAAGCCTGGGAAGAATCTTTCCCACATCTATCAAGTTATTTTATGCTTGCATTATCATTTACATTTGGCAAGGTTGTTCCTCCAAGTGTTTGAATGACCAAGTCTATATCCGAATCAAATTCTCTAAGATAGAAAAAAAAAGCCATGTATGGAGGAGGGTGAGCATCAATGGGAATTTTCTACCAAGTCTTTTAGAATTGAGTATTAAAATCTAATTTAGCTTCTTGAGGGGATCTTTTGATGGTGATGAGGTACTTAAGTAAACATGGGTGATCTCCATTCTCAGAGAATCGATCAAAAAATAAGCTTCCTAGCTGATACCAAGTGCCTATAGACTGTGGTGGCAAGGACCTATACCAATTTTGGGCTTTCCCTTTAAATAAAGATGCAAGCAATCTAAGGGCCATACTTTTCTTTGTGATGCAATGAAGAGTACAAGTACTTGCCACATCCATCATGTGCTATATGGGAGTTTTCTCTTCCTCCCTGATGAATTTGGGAAAGGCTTTCAGGGTGTTAGTGGGTTGGCATCCTAGTTTACACCAAGTGCTGGTGGGATGAGGGGGCTCCCATTATCCCATACTATGAAGTAACATTGGGCCATAGATATGGGGGAAGGTGGTGAAGGCCTTTTCACACTTAATGAAGATGAACTTCGTGGTTATGGATACTAGAGTTGGGAGTAGTGAAATAGGGTGCTTAGCAATATAAGATCTAGTAGTTGGTCTATAACTCATTTACCTATTTTTAACTAAGAAACAAGCATGTGTCCCACTAAGTGTGCCAAAAGAAAGAACTATTGATACTTAAAGTTGCATTCAAGTAAGATACAACCTTTAGGGGAAGTTCAGTAATTGGGGGACTACTTGTGCATGACTGAACAACCTTCAGGGTTTTAGATGTCAACTCTTCATATAATTTTTACTTTAGGAGGGAAAAAGAGAAATAATGGCAAAATAGATCTATTTACAATGATGCGTCATAACAATGTTGGCTGAACATTTCAATATTCAACAACTATGTGGCATAGTGCATTAACACGATAAATAGACTGTACACAAAGATTCATAGACATCATTCCATTACCCATATATTAATGATCTATTGCAAAAGCTTAAATATTAGCAATATAGATTCTATTAATGATATATTAGAAGGTTGTAGGAACAATCAAATATATTTTTCTTCTACCGAAGATATAAACAAACTACACTAAGATATAAAATAAAATCAAAATATCCTATTGCTATCTAATGTCGGTCGTTTTAATAATGAAATGCTAACAGAAATACATAGCCCAACTCTCTATTTATAGCTCAGGGACAAAGATTTTCCCCCCAAAAAATAATATGAAGTCACCCCTATTAAGCACAAGGAATAGGCAAAACCGCTTATTGATCACCATCGGGCTTTGTTGCGAATGACATGTCGATGTTTAGGACAAATTTCCAGCCAATGAAAAATGTGTCAACCAAGTGGAGGGAGTTGTAAACTAATCATGGGTACACACATGGGGACCACCAAGAAAACCAACTAGAAGAAGGTGGAAGACTGTGACGGGGCTAGGAAAATGAAACCCACCACACATTAGCACTGCGGATGGTCTTTGGAAGGGCAAGGATAAAATTGCAAAATAATGCTCCCGGGCGACACATGGAATCCCTGTCAAGAAGTAAAGATTGTTGAACAAAAGAGAGGAGGGCTCACCAACCAAAAGTAAACCTTGTTGCATAACAAAATGAGATGAAACAAAATATAAGCTAGAGCTAAATGGAAAATATAAAGCTCACACAACTTATAGTGATAAAATTGATCTACACACAAACAAACAAACACAATTATTATTAATCAATTTACACTTTCTTAAATATACCTATTATTTAACTAATTAAAATTAAATTAAAAAATATTTTTCTACATACATAAAATTAAAATTTAATGACAAATTTTTACCTAATTCACATACATTCTTTTATTTTGTTTTGATAAAGCACCAACAACAATATTTATAAAAGAAAACAATAATAGTGTTAAAGATCATTTTGTGAAATCATTGTCACACTACACTATGCCAATAAAATCTAAATTCACATTGTGAAAAACGTTGTTATCATTCCATTATGGCTCTAGATAATTCCAAAAACCAAGGATATTATCACAAATACTCGAATGCTATGCACTTCCAAAGATCACAAATACTCCAATGTTTTGGAGTCCTCAACCACTCATGGTTTTTTATAATTTACCAATTCTAAAATGTGCAACTCATAAAGTTAATAATAAGAAACAATAAATATTTGAAGGCAAAAGTTTGCTAATGGCAAATGAAAAGCATGTTTTGTACTTGATTTTTACCACATTGGTCTTCTTATAGAGGAAAATCATTTAAAATAAATTGGTATTCAATTTACTAGTGGACGGACACAATTTGTTTCTTTCCACTTTTACTTGTCCCTTACTAATTATTACTACAGCATTTCTTCCACTTTACTTTACGTGCATACTTTTATATTTATCTCTTCGCACGAGTAATCGATCACCTTTTTGAAAGTTAAACTAAAATTAATATATTTTTATAAACTAACGTATTATATCTTTTATGAATTAATATAATATTACGTACATTCATTAAAATAAATATTTTCATTAAAATTTTGTTTTTCAATAATCATTTGTTGATTTTATATCATTCTATTTATGTTCACATGGTTATTTTAAAATGTAAATATTTTTAATAAATATAATTTGTAGGGCATTGTAGAGCATTACAAAATTTAGTGGATAGATTATAATGAGATTTTAGATTTTCTATTAACATCACTATAATGTATAATATTAGAAAAATCAAGCTTGATAACATCTATGTTTAGATACTATTTTGAATAGTTTTGATAAGAGATTATGATAAATAAAAGAAGTTTAGAGTCGTGATTGCAATTGATTTGGTATAAAGTGATACAATCTTTTTTTAATAAGAAGGGTGGAATGTTCCACTTCTAACTTAAAAGTCATCTTTACATTGTTCACAAAAAGTTTTAGGTGTAAAGTAGGGCATTTAGGCTTATTTTCTTTTGTCACAAATAGTGGTTATTATGTTAGATATAGAGAATGTATGATCACAATTGTCTCATCAATGTGTATAGAAAGAGCCTTATGGGTGAATCCTAGTTTGGGTCTATTGTTGAACTTAGTTACATGTGTTGTCTTAGTTTGAGGTTAATTTGAAGAGTATTGGAGAAAGAGGTCATGCAAAACATTATTTTAGATAAAACCTTTCCGATTACAATTCCTAAACTGGAATAAGAGTGAATAAAAATGGAATTAGACGATTCCTTTAATAAGTGATAGATAAAAAAAATGGCCAATAGATTCATAAATAGCATTACCATTGGTTTCATAATCCCAACAAATCATTTGTACAACAGAACTAAAGCAAAAAAAAAAAAAATAGTGAGATCTTTCTATAGATTTACATGTGTGCTAAGAAATATAACAATTCTAAAAAATATGCTCAAAAGTGAGATGTTCAAGTTCGGAGAAGAAAGGAAAACGTGTAATGCCCCGCCAGGGAACCCAGAAGAAATTAACCTAAAACATGCTACTAAATTTACAGAATATTTTTTTAAAGTTTTCAAATAATAATGATAACATTGCGGAAGCAATACAATGAAACATATGACATACACATAAATGCAACTCAAACATAGATTACAAATCTTGAGGGTTCCTTGACGTAGAGTTACTTTAAGAAAACTAATCTACGAAGAACAACCATAAAGAACTAACATATAAGATACATCGACTGAAATCATAATATACATCTCATATAACAAGTTCATATATACAACTAATACCCAAGGTACACATAATGAATCAACATCAATTGCACAAGTCGCAGGGTATGCAATAATGAATACAATAATCACATCTCCGGGATGGATTTCAACCAATATACAAATAAGGTACAAATATACATCAACATGATAATGAACAAGTCTCCAAAAGAAACAAGAAGATAGAACTGCAACAAGGATCATCCAAACATGAACAAGATGTCAGATCTCAAATGATAAAAGTATCACTACCACCCGACCTCGTGGAACCAAAGGTCCACTCCCGCCGTGTTGAGGAGATAACATCAGGCCCACACACATGGGTACACAAAATCTAGAAGGGCTAATGCAAAGGTACAAGAGTACAAATAAAATTGATCGAGACACTAAGAGATCATAGGTCGATACAAGGGTACACCAAACACTGAAACCAAAAGCCAAAAGCCAAAAAGCCAAAGAAATAAGTACCAACCACCAAAGGCAAATGCAGGAACTACGTAGGAGACTCAGGCCACATACTATGGGAGTGTCATCTCATGGTCACCTACTTGAGTTACCCTGAACTAGTCTCTCTAGACCACGAACCCTCAAGTATCACCTAGTTGAGTTATCCTGGACTGGTCATACTAGACCCCGGACCCTCAACATGACACATGCAAAACCAAGATATCCTCTCGTGAAGATGCGGAAGTATAATCATACCTACTCTCTAGGTATCATCCCATTCCATCCTTAACATGTACAAGCATTTAAGGCATGGGCGAGACATCATATTTATCTTATTAAATTTTGATGCAGTAAGTTTATTAAGTTATCACTTATTACCAACATACGATTGGTTACCCTGGATCTAACCTCTTTGGGTCTTGGACCCCTAATGTAAGCCACTCCCCTAAGATGCGCCTATTTAACCTCTCCTAGGCTCATAATTCATTAATAAACATATAATTCTCATAAAAGTGGGATGAACAAAAAAATGATCCACAAACCACAAGGAACATGTACTGGCCCTCTGAGCCATAATACCACACATACACTCTCCAAGTGTCCACAAAAATCATGAGCTTGAACAAAGGTTGGGAAACAGAAATCAAATCAATACAACATCATAAACTAACATAAGATCAACAAAAGAACACTCCCCAAGCCTCTAACGAAGTAACCCTAACGACAATCTAAAAACCATCAATAAATAAAAAAATACACTAGTAACATTCACTTATAAAATTGCTCATAAAACATCACAATGCACCTAAAGGAATAACATACATCAACAGAAAAAACACATCCTGAAACTCTGGTTCATATTGTATGCACCCTAAAATGACCGCCTAGACTATGGGCCCCCATTCTTCAATTTATCAAATGACGGAATCAATGCCTTGCAATATTTTCAATTCAAATCAATTCCCTTGATCAAATCGTAATTAATTCAATTATTCCAATATTTCCTAAGGGTTTGATCATTTTATCCATAATCTTATTTAATTAAAAGAAAACATCCCTTTTAATTAAATAAAATAATCTTATTTAATTAAAATAAAATCCCTCGTTTAATTAAATAAATAAAATCCTCATTTAAATCTCTCTTTGTGATGAAAAAAAGGAAATAAATCAAATAAAAATTCTTTTTTTCTCTACACTTTAAATGCACATATTTCTAAGTGCTGGGTTTTTTCCTCTTGCATTTTTAGGGATTTATCCCACATTGCTCTTGAGGATGCATTCCTCTCCACACTTTCCTTTATAAGGAGCCCTATTCTTCTCATTTGGGATCCAGATTTTATGTTATTATTATGTTGTAGGTTTGGAGAGCAATTTTCGAAGAGAGTTTGAGCACTTCAGCTTGAACATTGCAACTTCTCTTTTCTTGTCTTCTTCTCTCATCCATCCATGGTAATCCATTTAGATTACTCTTGCACTTTCATGTTAGAATATATTCATATTTCATTTCATAGAATAATCTTGCATATGTATTTCCTTCCATAGATTAGTTTGCTTTCATGAATTGTTATCATCTAGAATAGCTTCCATTTTCATTTGCATACATATTTGATGATCATGGAGACTAGCACTGATTTTCCTCTTTGAATCTCTCATTTTATGGTTGCATGAGCACAAACTAATTCTAAAATGAGGGCCTCCATTATAAACCCTTGCACTCCATGAATAGAGAGCTATAAGTCGCCATTTGAGACCTCATTCTTGAGCAATCTTGGATATAATGACTCATAGAAGTGTGTCAACATTTTAGCACACATTTTTGGCACAAACTTCAATCCTTGATTCAGCTTTATCAATCCTATCGATTGCTCCGCTTTGGGAAACCTCGCTTGAAATTCTTATCTTGGACATGTCAATTACCTATTTACAGGGGTTTTGACCTTGTCTTTTTCAATCAGCTTATCTTTGTCCTGATGTGTTTCGGTCCGTCGATCACACGTCTGGGTTGTTTTGTGATCCCAAATCGATCTCACACTTCAACTGCATTCTTTGGCTACATGTATTTCCATAAATATCACACATTAGTCAAAGAGGGGAAAATGTATGCACCCTAAAATGGTCACCTAGACTATGGGCCCCCATTCTTCAATTTATCAAATGACGAAATCAATTTATCAATTTCCTGAATTAATGCCTTGCAATATTTTCAATTCAAATTAATTCCCTTGATCAAATTGTAATTAATTCAATTATTCCAATATTTCCTAAGGTTTGGTCATTTTATCCATAATCTTATTTAATTAAAAGAAAACATCCCTTTTAATTAAATAAAATAATCTTATTTAATTAAAAGAAAATCCCACTTTTAATTAAATAAATAAAATCCTCACTTAAATCTCTCTTTGTGATGAAAAAAAGGAAATAAATCAAATATAAATAAATAAAAATTCCTTTTTTATCTACACTTTGAATGCACATATTTCTAAGTGGTGGGCTTTTTCCTCTTACTTGCATTTTTAGGGATTTATCCCACATTGCTCTTGAGGATGCATTCCTCTCCACACTTTCCTTTATAAGGAGCCCTCTTCTCATTTGGGATCCAAATTTTATGTTATTGTTATGCTGCAAGTTTGGAGAGCAATTTTGGAGGAGAGTTTGAGCACTTGAGCTTGAACATTGCAACTTCTCTTTTCTTTTCTTCTTCTCTCATGCATCCATGGCAATCTATTTAGATTACTCTTGCACTTGCATGTTAGATTAGATTCATATTTAATTTCATAGAATAATCTTGCATGTGTATTTCCTTTTGTAGATTAGTTTTCTTTCATGCATTGTTATTATATAGAATAGCTTCCATTTTCATTTGCATGCATATTTGATGATCATGGAGACTAGCACTCTTGATTTTCCTCTTTGAATATCTCATTTTATGGTGTACTTGCATGGGCACAAACTAGGTCTAAACTGAGGGCCTCCATTATAAACCCTTACACTCCATGAATAGAGAGTTATGAGTCGTCATTTGAGACCTCATTCTTGAGAAATCTTGGATATAATGACTCATAGAAGTGTGTCAACATTTTAGCACACATTTTTAGCGCCCACCGTGGGACAAAAAATTAATTTCTGGCCTCATTTTTTACTTTTTTGATTAATCTATTTTCCGTCTGTACGACTCTGCAATGAAGTTTTGCAACTCACCCGCGCAAATTTTCGCAATACTTCGCACGATACAGAGTATTTCTTCGCACGGCTTCTGGTATATCTTTGTGCAGACTTTGATAGCAGAAAGAGTTTTTTTATTTGTTGTTTTCATATCAGCTATTTTTTGACTCACGCGAACTTTCTAGTTCCTCGCGGGTCTTTAGGCAGTTATTCGTGCGGCCCGTGGAGAATCTTTAAGCGGCCCGTAGAGAATCTTTGCGCGGCCTATAGAGGATTTTTGTGCAGCCTATAGAGAATCTTCGCACAGCCTACAGAGAATCTTCACGTGGACTTTGGCACCAGAATTTTTCAATTTTCTATTTTTTTTCATATCTCTATTTTCTGACCACTGATGTTTTTTGTTTGTTGTGGCTTCCTGATTTTATTTCTGATATAGCTTACCAGTGGTTTGCAGGACATTGAAAAAAAAAGAAGACTACAAACCCAGACTACTAATGAATCATCTTCTAGGTTGCCTTGATCGATAGAACGCTAAACATTATGCTTGCATCTTGTTTTTGTTTTATTAAAATAGGAACGCACATGCAATACTTTTAAAATGAACTTCTATTTGGTGTTTTAGGGATGGCAATGATGTCAGGAAACTATGTTCTCACCCTTTTGGGATGATCAAAAATCCAGAAACATTATTGTCATTTCTTTATATGTCTGAAGTGTCTTCTAGTTTTGTAATCCCAAGGAATTGCATGGACATATCCTCTCCCCTCGCCTTCGTGGATCTTGGGTGAAAGATAAATCCATACAAATCCTTTAGCGTGGCTACCTCCCGAGATATTTAACAGAGCCAGTGAGAGTGGATTGCCCAACCGATAAACAAGCTAAAGCCAAGCCCTTCTGAATCAGTATATAAAAGATGTCATTGTGATTAGTCTCACAGTGAACAGGTGTTGATTGCATTATACCAGGAAGAAGATCTCCCTTAGTACCCTTGTGGTGCATCAAACCTATAGAACACAAATTTTGTAGGCTGGGAGGCCTCCATAATGGAGCTAATATGCCACAAGTATAACCACCTGAATGGATGCCTTGACTAAAGAACTTTGTTGTAGTATCCAAACACCCTCTATCTGTTGGCGCAGAAGTTCAGAGACCGACTAAGATGTCCCACATTTTCATGGCTCTTAGTAGAGACAACGATCCCTTGGGAAGTGATTACCCTTTAGATTCAAAGCTTGGTGTGTTTGAGAAGTGAGTGCACTGTAAGGAGGAGCCCGTGCCTCCAAGCTTCTAAGTTGTCCGATATGAGTAGGCATGGCTAAATTTTGGTTCAAGTGGGAATTCAATAGATATTGCCCTGGATTACCTAGGATATGGTGTGACTGTTCAACAAACTAATCTTCTTGACGTGTCTTGTGTGGGTGAAACATCAAAACATACACCAAACATCAAAGCAAACGTCAAAACGATCAACAACTCAAAGTCTTCCTTGGTCGATCTGGGTTAGATCAGGTCACTTACCCAGCTGTTAAAAGCTTTTTTGCACTTTCGATTCTTACATTTTGACCTCTTGAACTAGTAATCTTTGATTTCATGAGTGACCTTTCTTAGATTTGCTGAGCTAGAAACCATCCTTGTTGAGAAGATAAACCTTTGGATCCTTTGATAACATGCTTGGAGATTTTTAGTAATCTCTTCTCCATTCACTTCCATACAAATTCAAATTCAATCAATATAACTTGGGTAAATTATCCTCCTGATCCATATGTGTTAGGGTATTCACCTTTTTAGTGGGCACCTCTGTGGCAATGTTGATTTATGCCTCTTGCAAAATTCTATCTTATCACCTCTCTTTTGGACAAGTGAGTGCTTTTACTATCCTGGTTTGGTACCAACGTTTCTTAGGGTCATCCTATCACCTAGTACCTTTTCTTTTATGCTAGTTACAACAAGATATCAAGTAGATCAAGGAAAGCGACATCAAGTAGTCTTTAACCAATTACCCTTAGTTCAAACTCGCCAAAAACATAAGGGAAAAGAACTCGTATTTGATCAATCACCCAGGAACAACTCAGAAGTTTGGTTTAATTCCAAGAGTAACCTTAGTGAGTTGAGTACACCCTTAGCATCTTCTCATTTGGATATGGATATGAGTTACACAATGACTCGACGAGAGAGGGGAGAAATGGATAAACACCTTGATCACATATTTGAAAGATATAGAGATACTATTTCATTTGGCAGTTCCTCTCATGAAAGTTGACCAGTCTCACCCCTTATCTCAACTAGATATCTGGATGCACACCAAAGGGATGAAAGAGATAATAGGAAAGCCTATCAAGAAGAACAATCACAACATGAAAACCAATATGATGAACCTTGTGACACTCATGCGAATGCAACATACGCCAATGACTTGTTTAGCCATTCAAGACCAAGTTCACTGCTCAAAACGTATTCAAGATACATGAGTGAAAGACTTAAGAAAATTGAGCATGAAAAGAAAGCCTTCCTAGATGAACAAGCTGAAAAGGAAGAGAAATTTATACTCCTAGAGTTGGAGAGACAAACTTTTTTAGAGATATAAAGGAAAACCTTCCAGGAAGCGCAAGATAGACTCTTGGCTCAACAACTTAATGATCAATTTAACAACATGCGTGTTGGTGGTGGAAACAACTCTCCTCCATCCACCCCTCCTAAGACTCCACAAAGTGGAAGACGTTCAAGAGCACCTTCATGATCTCCTAGCCCTAGAGGGAGAAGGGCTTCAAGACATGATCATTATAGGAGACGAACACCTCTTAGGAACTCAAGACAACCTTCACAACGTGCTCACCATGGTTCCCAATATGGGGGTAGTAGCTCAAGTTTTGATCTAAACTCCCAAGACTTCATGAAGATACAACAAGAACCACTCTTACAGTAGTATGTGGAGAGATACTTAGAGAAAAACAAAGACAAGTTCCTAGAGAGTTTAATCAACAAGGGCGCTAGAGTCCCCTACAACTTTGATGTGGACAAGAATATTAAGAAGAAAGGTCCATCTCAAGAAGAAGAGATCAAACAAATTAAGAGTATGATGGAAAAGATGTTGGCACCCAAGAGTTCATTCTCACTTGATTCAATTTTTCCTAATCCTTTTGACAAAAGTGTTAGCATGGAAGATTTCCCTAGAAAGTTTGAGATCCCTCAATATGAAAAGTATGATGGGAATGGAGATCCACATGATCACATGCGTCAATTATATACCATGATTTTTGAGTTCCTTCAAGATGACTTGTACCTCATGAGTTTGTTCCCAAGGAGTCTTAAGGGTCAAGCGATGGAATGGTTCACCAACATGACTCCCCCCATTAATACTTTCAAAGAGCTCATCTATAGATTTGTCCAAACCTTTGCATACAACCTTTCAATATCTATCACCATGTTGGACTTATGAAACTTAAAGCAAAATCAAGGGGAATCCTTTGTTACTTTCTTGCAAAGGTGGAGACGACAATTCTCTCGCTACTCTAGGACCATCCCTGAAAATGAGAAGATTGACATCCTTGTTAGCAACTTTGTTCCCGAGATGCAATATGAAGTTAGGAAGATGGTTTTTGGTTCCTTTGACACCATGGTTGAAACCGCATGTAGGATTGAGGATGTTTTGAAAGAACAAGGAATTCTAACCAAACATGGAAACAACAACAACAACAACAACAATAACAATGGTCAAAATAACAACAACCCTAAAAAGGATAAAGGAAAGAACTCACATTGGAATAAGAACAAACAAGTGGTCAATGATGGAGTTGTGGACTCCTCCCAACCCAAAGATCAATTTTTTCTCTACTTGTCTAGTGTTTTTCAAGCCAACAAGCGAACAAGCCAAGATACGAAGATAGGCCTAAGAAAGATAGATGTCAATTTTCAAAACTTGGTGATTCATATGAGGATGTCTTGAAAACACTCATTGCCAACAACCTTGTGCATCCCCAAGATCCTGCAAATAATTATATACCTAATTTTAATCCATATTGGTGGGATGAGAAAGCCTTTTGCAAGTTTCACAATGGCAATGGACATGATATTGAAAACTGTAGGAAACTCAAATATATCATCCAAGATCTCATTGAGAATGGAAAACTTAAGGTAGATGGATTGAATACTAATGTCAATCATATGGCATTCAAAGAAATTTTTCCCAAGTATGAGAAGGGGGAAACCTCTAAAACTAAGAATGGCAAGGCTGAGATCAATTACACTTACATAGATGCAGAGAATGTTGTCAACATGCTTTAAGTTGTAGAAGAGAATGTCAACATGATGAGGGATAAATATCCCTATGGTTATGATCTAGATGTGGACTCTCCTCCTATCTTTGATGAAGAATCCATCATGGTGCTAACGGGTCCTAACTCTAGAGTTTCATCTCAAACTCTCAATGTTGTCACACGAAGTCAAGGTCACCTTGTCATTAGAGGACCTAGTTCAAGTCAACCAAGTAAACCAAAGCAAGTGACATCCAAGAATGTCACCTCAAAACTAGCAGTCAATCCTAAGTCAAGCTATAATCTTTTCGATCAGTTGCAAAGAACCCCACCTCATATTTTGATCTTTGAGATCTTAGAGTTGTCCCTGAGACACAAGCAAGTCCTTGAGGATGCTTTGCAAGCAGCGAACGTCCCCAAAAATTTAGACATTGATCAATTCCAAAACATGGTTAACCATATTGCTAGCCCTCATTACCTTACTTTTTTAGAGGATGATGATAAATATTTGAGCCACCCACACAATCTCGCTCTTCATATTGAGGTCATGATCCACAAAACCCGTGTTAGGTGTGTGTTGATAGATGGGGGTGTTGGGCTTAATATTTATTTATTTAGTCTTTTGAAAAAGTTAGGTTATTATAAAAAAGTCAAAGATACCAGAAAAAAGATCACCATCAAAGCCTATGATGAGATGGAAAGAAGTTCCAAGGGGTTGGCCATCCTTCTTGTTAGGATTGGCCCTATTGAAAAACATATTTTATTCCAAATAGTTGACGCTGGCCCCCTTGCGTATAATATCTTACTCGGCAGACCGTGGATTCATGATATGCAAGAAGTGTCATCTACCTATCATCAGTGTGTTAAGTTCCCTCACAATGGAATAGAGATTTGTATACTTGGGGATAAAACTATCTATTAACTCAGTTTTAGCGGGTGCTCATGTTCCCCTCAATAGAGAAGCATAAGACTTTGATGAAACCTTAGTTGAATGTAAAGACAAGTTCAAGTCAGTAGACCTTGGCATGGGGGGGTATCAACTCAACTCCCTCACAAATCTACTAGTTTCACCTTGGTCTTATGGGAAGCCTTCACAAGAAATGAGACCTTCATCTTCAGCTATGACTTTATTTGGCATGTTTGTAGAGTCCTTAGTGCCTATCCAAGATAAGAAAGAAGAGACGGTTGTTAGAGATTGGATTTATAGAGAAGAGAAATACATACATAATGAGAACTTATCTCCCTCTCCTAAGGCTTATGGAAGAGGGTATACTTTTGTCAAACAAATGGGCTATCCTGGACAAGGCCCTCTTAGTCACAGATTGGATGCTAGAGTTGAACCCCTTGATCATAATATTTTTTCATTCAAGTCTAAGAAGTAGGTTGGCCTAGGATTTGTGAATCGCAACAAGAACACTACTCCTATCCTTGATGAGTCAGATAGTGAACATGAACCAGAATACATACCTAATTTGACAAATTAGCAAGACATGTGCAAAGATTGGGTCCCTTCCACTAATCTCCTTTGGGGAGATTCAGATAGTCCAGTCACTCCTGAGATAGTTACAACCTTAGAACAAGATGAATCAGAGGTCAAAGATCCTTTCATAGAAAGTCAATGAAAGAACATTGTTTGTTTGATGGAAAGAGAAGGTGTTACCTTTGATGAAACTAGAACTTCCACATCAAGGCATCCCAAACCTTCATTGTGTAAACATCCTAGTCGAAGTTCAAAAACAAGTTCATATGAGTATGAATGGGACTCCTTCTCAAAGCCTTCCATAGTTGACATGGATATTGATGTCATCCACACTAATAGTTCTCAACATGAGGTAGCCGATGATTCACATGTAGGATTAGAGGATTTGAAACCACATGTTGTCTTAGTGGATGATTCTTCACTTGTTAGGATGAATCCCGATTTGGGTAGCTTAGAAGGATACTTGATGGACTCTAACTCTTCGGTCACCAAAGATGATATCATTCACATTTACAACCTTGAACTGGTCATCGACTTACATCTTTCTCATCCTAACCTCATTGATTAGTCCTAACGCTATCAAGAACCTGACCTCTTAATGTTTCAAAATGATTATGAGATATCTTGTTACTTGAATGTCATTGAACCTGTAGTCTCTTACACTAGTGAACCAGCTACCAGCATGGTAGAGAAAGACATCAAGTACCTTAGTCACAAAATAAAAAACAAAAGACAATCAAAAGAATACAAGTTCTGATGGTGAAAACCACTATGTGGCAGTGTCAGAACCAAAAAAAGTAAAAATAAATGACGTATCCAAGGGTGAAAACCTCTTTGAGCCACCTAAGGATGGTGTACTTGATCATCTCCCTAGATACTTTCAAGATAGATCTTCAGTACTTATTGAACCAACACAAGCAATCAATTTGGGTGTAGATGAGGCTCCATAGATAGTACACTTGGCTAAGTCCTTGTCACCACAAGAAAAAGAAGCCTACACTAAGTTCTTATAGAAAAATAAGATCAATTTTGCATGGAATTATTTAGATATGCCAGGGTTGGACACTAATCTTATCATGCATCACTTGTCCAAAGCTCCAGGTGTCAAACCGGTTAAACAAAAATTGAGAAAGATGCATCCTCACATAGCTCTCCTAGTCAAAGAAGAATTAGAGAAACTCCTTGGTGAAGGATTCATAAGAGCTATTGCCTATGTTGAATGGATATCAAACATTGTAGCAATTTCCAAACATGAAAAATCCATTCGAGTTAGCACAGATTTTAGAGATGTCAATAGAGCATGCCCAAAGGATGACTTTCCACTTCCCAATATAGACATGATAGTGGATATGATTGTGGGTTATGAGGTTTATTCCTTGATGGATGGTTTTTCTGGATACAATGAGATTAAGATAGCTCCTGAAGATCAATAAAATATTGCATTCACTTGTGCATGGGGTACCTATTGTTGGAATGTTATGTCTTTTGGATTAAAAAATGCATGAGCCACCTATCAACGAGCTATGACAACCATTTTTCATGACATGAAGCATAAAAACATGGAAGATTATGTGGATGAAACCTTGGCCAAGTCTAAGAAAAGAGACACACACTTAGATGATTTAGAAGTCATTCTAGATTGCATGGAACAATTTCAACTAAGGTTAATTCCTAAAAAGTGTGCATTTGGAGTCACCTCTGGAAAACTACTAGGATTCATCATTTCAGCAAGAGGAATAGAGGTAGACCCTGAAAAAGTCCAAGAAATCATAGATATGCCACCTCCTAGAAACATTAGTCAAATGAGGAGTCTTCAAGGACATCTTCAATCTATTAGGAGATTCATTTCACAGTTGGCAGATAGAGCTCAACCTTTCAACAAGAACTTACACAAAGGAGTCAAATGTGTTTGGAATGAGGATTGTCAAAAGAGCATAGATCAAATCAAGAAATACTCAGAAAATCCTCCCATTTTAATGCCTCCTATCCCAGGAAAACCACTTATTCTATACATTTCAGTGACATAATCTTCCTTGGGGGCATTACTAGCTCAACTTGATGAACATGGGAAAGAAAGAGAAATATACTACATTAGCTGCACTCTTGTTTCATATGAGGTTACCTACACCAGCATTGAGAAATCTTGCCTTGCAGTTGTGTTTTCTTCCCAAAAGTTATGACATTACATGCTTGCACACACTATACACCTCATAGAAAAAATAGATCCACTCAAGTATTTACTCGGTAAAGATGCCCTCACAGGTAGACTTGCTGAATGGATGATGATCCTTTCAGAGTTTGACATAGAGTACATTGAGCGTAAAGAAATCAAAGGACAAGCCATAGCAAATCAATTGGGTGATTTCCCAATACAAGATAATGCACCTATTCAAGTTTACTTCCCAGATGAACACCTCATGTATATGATCGAAAGAACATGGAAGATGTTCTGATGGATCCTTTATGCAAAACAGTTCAGGAGCTAGTGTGTTTTTGTTTCTCCTCATGGGTACATGATTCCTAAGTCTTACAAGTTATTGTTCCCATGTACAAACAAAATTGTTGAGTATGAAGCTTTAATAAATGGACTTAAGATGGCCATAGAATGGATAATCATAGAGTTACACATCTATGGGGATTCGCAGCTGATAATCAACCAAGTCAATGATGAATATCAAATAAAAAATGAGAAACTGGTACCTTACAAGCAAATGGTTGATTCCTTGAAATGATACTTCACATTTGTCACATTTTAGCAAATCCCTAGAGCAGAAAATAGAGCGGCTAATGCTATGGCTACACTTGCTTCACTCCTTCAGCTAGGGAAACATGAATCCAGATTTGAATTCTTGGTGGAAGAGCTACATCACCCTATCTATGACTCCCAAGAAAGTCATGTCATTTGTACCATTGTTAGTCGCGATTCATCTCATTATGGTTCCATTTACTCATACCTTCATGATGGCATTATACCTGAGACCTTTAACTGATCTGAATGCATAAATATCACCCAAAATGCCTCTCGTCATTCCCTTATCTCTGGTGATTTGTATAGGAGGGGTTTGTATGGAACACTTCTTAGATGCTTAGAAAAGGAAGAATTTGACCAAGCATTATTTGACATCCATGAGGGCATCTATGGGGGACATTCTCATGGTCTTGCCATGGCCCAAAGGTTGCTTAGGGTGGGGTACTATTGGCCTATGATACAGATTGATGCAGTAGCTTTTGCAAAGTCATGTGAAAGTGTCAAAAACATGGTAACTTGATACATGCTCCAGGAAGGGAGCTCATTCCTTCTATATCTCATTGGCCATTTCAGCGCTGGGCCTTTGATCTTGTTGTGAATATTCATTCCAACTCATTAGGTGGACACTAGTTTATTATCACTGCTACTGATTACTTCACTAAATGGGTAGAAGTTGTCCCACTTTTTTTTGCCTCAAGCAAGACAATCTCTCTATTCATTCTGAACCATATCATCTGTCGATATGGAGCGCCTTCCGAGATTATCACTAACAACTGAGGCCAATTCAAAAATAAAGACCTTAAACAACTCTATAAGAAATTCAATATTAAACAACATTGGTCCTCCATTTACTTCCGACAAGGAAATGGTCAAGCAGAAGCATCAAACAAAACCATTCTTAAAATCCTACATAGAACAGTTTGTAAGAATGGTAGAGATTGGCATTTACAGATAAATCTAGCTTTGTCAACCTATAGAATGAGTATTTGTACTCCTATTGGGGCTACTCCTTTTTCCCTTACATATGGAACTAAAGCAATGTTACCTTTAGAGGTTGAGATTCATTCACTTAGAGTTTCCCTCAAAGGCCTAGTTACAGATGAAGACTAACGCACCATGAGACTTCAAGAGTTATAACTTCTAGATGAGAAACATCAAGCATCATTTGACCATATGAGGGTTTATCAAAAGTGCATTTCTAAAGCCTTCAACAAAAAGGTTTGCCCTAGAGAATTCCAAGTGGGAGATCTTGTCCTACGTGAAAATCCTTACAATCAATAGCATAGAGATCAAAAGGGCAAATTTGAACCTAATTGGCTTGGACCTTACATCATTACAGCAGCTTTTGGGTCAGGTGCTTATTTATTGTCTACAATAGAGGGAGAGAAGCTCCCTAATCCTATAAATGTCTTGCACCTGAAGAAGTTCTATCCATGATGCCCATTCTGTCTGGGGGCACCCTTTGTACATACTTATTGATCCTGAAAAATCCAAAAAAATGATATATTGTCAAAAATTCTAAAAATCACAAAATGTCTTGAAAAATGGTCATCTTAGTGAAAACCTAGCAATAGGATCTTTGATGTATCTCCAAATAAATTATATATTCCAAAAATACAAAAAAAAAATCAAAAATTCAAAAATTCAAAAAAAAATAGAAAAAGTGCCTTGGTGAAAACTTGGAAACAGACGCCTTGGTTGGAAACGAGTGCTAATTGAGGCCTTTGCACCCCTATTTCTTAGTGTGTGTCCTCGACACGTAGCCTTTCTCCATCATGCCTTGTCCTTGTTGCCTTGGTTTGAAATTGGTCTTTGTCTTTGTCTAGGGTGCATAATTGTGTTAGCTTTGGTCTCTTGGATGCGTTAGTCTTTAGGACATCTCACAAACAGTATTTTTCAACACCACCCCAACTGTATTTTTCAACACGACCCTTGACATCGAGTGTTTTTCAACACTTATCGGTTTGGTCTTACCCATTTTTATCATGTGATCTTACATACTTGTAAGCATTCGGTCCTTATCCTAGGAACTCAATATCAGTTAACACACTTAAATTTTTAAACACAACACTTAATGATTGAGCTATGCCATGATATTTTCTTTGTGTGCTGACTGTTATTGATTTTTGTTGACTGTCCTTGTCTAAATAAGTCTCTCCGGTATGCATAGCTAGAGGACTCAGGGAATGGGGCATGTTTTTATTTGCTTTCTACTTGTGAGTGTGGTCTTGAAACGCTAGAGTGTCTCTTGTTGTCCCCTTGAAACACTTAGGAGATTTTAGGCATCATCCTTGATTGTTTTTGCACAACCGTTCTTATGACCATCTCGGCATTTATTCCTTGATGCGAGTGTAGTTTTTCTATATTAACTTGGGTAAGCTAACACCGAAGTCATCTTGACCTTTATGTCTTTGATTCTTATGTTAGAATTTTTCTACATTCCAATCTGATATAAATCACATTCATATCTTCATAGTTGCGCTTGTGACTAGTGATGATTGTGTGATTTTCCAATGTCTATTAACAATGGCCCAATGATGAAAATAAGTTCCTTAACATTGTCTAATGAATGATGAACACAAAATCCTATGTTACAGTTTCTCTATTGCAAGTACACCTTTGCATTTTCATGTAGCTTGCATTGTTAGACCTCATGTTAGTTTGCAATTTTTTAGGCTGCATTATGAGTTTGAGAGGGCTTACCTTCATCTTTCTTTCAGAATTTTAATCAACTGTGGTTATATTTTGATCTTCATTTCCTTATCTTATTTCATGATCTCAATCAAAATTTTCTATCTTAGACAGTTGATTGATTTTGGGGCATTCTCTTTCTTAAGGAAAATTCTCTTTCTTCTCTTTCTTTCCACCTCTTCCAAACTTCTATCTTCCATTCTCTTTCATCCCACTTCTTTTCTTCTAATTCAACCTTGGGGCATAATCTTTCATGCTTGATGATCTACCTTGGTTCTGTGATCCTTCTATCTTTCATCTTACATCAAGAACCTTATCTTTAGTTATATTTTATCAAATTTATCAATTTGATGCTTCTCCTCTATCTCATTTTGATTTCGATCATGAGGGGTCAGTACCTATCAAAATTCAATCCTTGATTCAGCTTTATCAATCCTATCAATTGCTCCGCTTAGGGAAATCTTGCTTGAGATTCTTATCTTGGACATGTCAATTACCTATTTATAGGGGTGTTGACCTTGTCTTTTTCAATCATCTTATCTTTTTCCTGATGTGTTCCCATCTGTCGATCACACGTCTGGGTTGTTTTGTGATCCCAAATCGATCTCACACTTCAACTGCATTCTTTGACTACATGTGTTCCCATAAAGATCACACATTAGTCAAAGAGGGGCAAATGTATGCACCCTAAAATGGTCGCCTAGACTATGGGCCCCCATTGTTCAATTTATCAAATGATGGAATCAATTTATCAATTTCCCGAATCAATGCCTTGCAATATTTTCAATTCAAATCAATTCCCTTGATCAAATCGTAATTAATTCAATTAAATTTCCTATAAGAGTGAAAGAAGAACTATATTCATGTAAATATTCATAGACCACTCAAGCGTAAATTTCATTTCGTGAATACTTTAATCTGAAATAATTCAAAATCAATCGCATTTAAACTATTTAAGATTCCTTCCCGTA
>MU220595.1:110763-121226 GCA_018584345.1 Thuja plicata | reverse complement strand
TTTGAGCATCACCCAGAGCCAATGAGACTCAAAAAACTACACAGTTGAATCCAAGTAGAATTAAAAAAAAATCAATCGGTACAATTTTTTTTTTATAAAAAAATAGGGAAATGGTCGAAATTTTGACCAATTCCCTTTTAATTTCTACCAAAGAGTTGGTCGCAATTTCAACCAATACCCCTTTTTTCACCATATTTTGGTCGAAATTTCGACCAATACCTTGGTGGAAAGCAAAGCATTCACGTCGAAATCTCTAGAACAGGTGGTCGCAATTTTGACGGATGCACAGACTCGTTTCCACCAAGTATTGGTCAGAATTTCGACCAATACCTTGGTCGAAAGCAAAGCATTCACATCAAAATCTCTGCAACAGGTGGTTGAAATTTTGACCATATATTGGTCGGAAGTTTCCACCAAATATTGGTCAAAATTTTGACCATATGTTCTGTGCTTTCCACGAAAGTTTTGGTGGAAATTTCGACCATATATTGGTCGGAATTCTGACCATTTCCCTGTATATTTTGATGGCTATTGCTATCAAATTGAGGAAGAGCTATAGTCAAAATTTCAACCTTTATGTTGGTCAAAATTGTGACCAATAACAAAAACGTCAAAATTTTGACAAAAAAAGACCGACGAAAGGTTCAGTCGTAGTTTGGTTGTGCATTCGACCAATTACTGTTGAAATTTCAACCAATTTTCGTCAAAATTTTATCTCTAATTTACTAGTGACACCTTTTTCACCATATTGGCAACATGTACTCAACTAGACAAATGTGGCCAATACTTGCAAAGAAGGTCACTAAGGACATAATAAGGCCTCCTAATCTAACTCAACCCCCTCTAGGATCTATCTAATCCCATTAATACACTAGTGGTTTGGCTAGGACCACTACAAGACAAAAACACATAAGAAGCCCTAGGTTACCTTTTAGCCCTACCTAGGTGCTCCTGCACCATACTCCCCCACAAAGGAAAGTCATGTCACTCCCATGGTAAAAATGTCTTCAAATATGCCCACCTTCTTGAAATATGTAGCTCGAATCCATGATACTTCTGATTCAAGCCCGTTCTTCCACTTGATAAGGTGCTTGATGTACACCTTGTGCCTTGTAGTCTTCTGAACTCTGGAATCCAGTACTCTTTCTACCTCTAGCTTGGGTTTGGAAGGTAACATAGTGGATGCAACATCACTAATAACCCATTGACTACTTTTACCTATCTCAGTTGTTGGTGCTTTGAATTTAACCAAGTCTTGAACATTAAAAATAGGAGATATGCTTAAATCTGAAAGTAAGTCTATTTTGTAAGCATTAGCTCCATATTTGGCTGTGATTTTGCAAGGTCCCACCCTCTTCATCTAAAGTTTAGTAGGCACACCTTTCTACATTCTGGATTTTTTCAAGTGAACCATCACATAATCACCTACCTCAAATTGAATGTCTCTCCTCTTTTTATACACTTTGGCCTTCAACTTTTGTGTACTATCTTGTATGGTCTTCTTGACTTGATCCTTGATTTCCATCATGGTTTGAGTGAAGTCCTCAACATGACCACTCCTATACTCTATGCCTCCAAGATCCCTAAGCTCACACACACCTCTTGGGTGCATCCCATAAACTATTTAAAAAGGACTTCTCCCTATGGTTCTGTTCTTTCTATCATTATAAGCATACTCTGCTTCGGGAATGACCACATCCCATGTCTGATTGATGTAGAGGGCTTGACACTCTAGGCTTTCCTTCACTCCAAGTTTCTCAATTGACTAACCCAACCATCCAATGGTTGTTCTTTTTTGGTTCTTCCTTCTTCTAGGATCTCCAAGACCCTCTCTACCAACTTCTCCTCCAAGGTATATAGTTGGTTATTAGAAGACACCAAGATTTCTAGGCTTAACTAGTCTAACTAGTTAATCAAAAGCCTAGTTTAATCCAATAGAACCCCACTAGAATGCCAATCCTCTACCTATGATCTTCACACACATTCACCAAGACTCTTTACACCCTTCTTGAATCATTATAGGTCATTCTACACTCATACCAATACATCAAAACCCCTTACCAATCCAATTGGTTGTTTTTTCACTAGGAGGCCTAATTGCCTAATTCCTAGTAGATCATTTTACACTGAGTTTTGTCAAATTCTCACAAAAAATCCAACTAAATCCACAAACAAACTTGAAAATATTCAAGACATCCCTGAACACTGTCAGAATCCAAAACCCTGACCTCTGGAAGCACCCAAAACCCAACTTTCTTGTAGGACCTAGATTATAGCCTATTAATTAGGCCTCTGGACCAGTCAGCATGAATAATTACTAAACATGTCTCCAATCTTTTATTCCCCTCTAGACACCTTCAAATCCTTTTAGGAGACTATCTTGTGCATCCAACAATGCTACTAAGTCTTTGCCAAAAGGTCATGGGTGCTCAAACAAATTTAGTCTTCTCTCTGTCTTGGCTCACCTGGTTTCACCAGTCAGCCATAGGAATTCATTGTTGGATTGCAAAATCCATTGAGAAAACAAAAAAAAGAAAAAAAAAATCCTATCTACTGACCCTAACCCTACTTTCTCCATGGTTTTAGTCAATTCCACGAGAGGAAAACTAGGTTAGAGTTATTTCTATCTAGGCAGCACTGTTATCTCTCTGTCAGACCAGTGGCCCTCAAAAAATGGTAACTTTAATCCTACTAAACTTCAAAACAAACTATCTATTACATATGGAAGCTAAAAGAAAACACTACACTAACATGAAGCCCAATCACCTATGCCAATCCGTACAGAGCCGTATAGAAACAAAGATACAGTGCATATTCTACAAATGGAGGTATAGACATCCGTATAGAGGTGTGAGAAGTAAATGTCTCAATCCAAAATATCATTAACCTTTCCAAAAATTTGATTCCATGCTCATATATCAAGCATGGGTAGTTACATTCAGTTCTCACTATATTTTGTCATTTCTTGCAAAAGTTGCTCCATCAACTTTCAAAGTTACTAGCAACTTTTTGCATTTTGATGCATTTTGACTTTCCTTGTCATCTCGATAGTTGATGTTGACTTCTAAGACCCTAAATAGGATATGTAGGGGCCTAAAACATACCTCCAACCCATATTTCCCTAAAATGACAAATTTTCACAAATTGAGGCCAAAATGACCTAATGAGCACTAAGGCCCTTACAAACATGAAGTAAGACTAGCATGCTTCCAACCTTTTAGAAATTATTCTAACACACACAAAAAATCCTAAAAAAACCTTAAACAAAATCAAAACATTGAATAGGGAGGTTCCCTGCACCACTGACCATACTCTTTAGTTAGGAACCTTAGGAACCTCAATAGGTTACCCATCACCCTGTCGACCACCTTAGTTTGGCCATCTATCTGAGGATGGTAGGCTGAACCAAAAGAAAGATTAGTACCCAATCTAGTCCACAATGTTCTCCAAAAATGGTTCATAAATTTCACATCCTTATTTGATACAATACTTAGGGGCAAACCATGGATTTTCACAATCTCCTTAAAGAACAAATACGCTATGTGGCTTGCATCATGAGTAGTCTTGCAGGGTATGAAATGTCCCATTTTACTAAATCTATCAACCAATACATATATGATGTCATGTCCTTTCTTTATCTTGGGTAGACCTACTATAAAGTCCATGCTCACACACTCCCATGGCCTATTAGGGACTGGTAAAGGTTGGTACAAACCTGCATTGCTTATTCCTCCTTTGGATTTCATGCATATTACACACTGCTCAACATACCTAGTAACATCTCTTATCAACTTTGGCCAATGGTATAACCTTTGCACAAGCTCCAAGGTTTTCTTCATACCAAAGTGCCCACTCAAACACCCATTGTGTTTCTCCTGTATGAGATTCTCTCTCATGGAACCTCTTGACACACACAACTGATTACCCTTAAATAACAGTCCATTTCGTAAAGTAAAATCAAAAAAATTTCTATGGAAATGATTATAAAATTCTGTACACACCTTGTAGGCTTCACCAAAGTCTTCATCTGCTTTGTAGAGATCTCTAAAACTCTCTATGCAAATGTTATTCAACTGAACTTCTTGGACTATAACCAGCCTCCTACTTAGTGCATTTACAACCTTGTTTAATTTCCCTTTCTTGTGCTTAATTGTAAATGTGAATGCTTGCAAGTATTCCATCCATTTTAGATGTCTATTACCTAGTTTCTCCAGAGTATTGATATAGCTAAGGGCTAAGTTGTCAATAAACACAACAAACTCCTTAGGTAATAGATAATGCCTCCACTTTCTAAGTGACTGAATTAAGGAATGCAGTTCCAAGTCATAAGAAGAGTATTTCTTCTTAGCTTCATTTAATTTCTCACTAAAGAAGGCTATTGGCCTACCTTTTTAGCTTAACACACCCCTTACTACCATCCCACTTGCATCACATTCAATAGTAAACAAATTCTCAAAACTAGGCAACTTTAAGATAGGTTGTTTGGCTACTTGTTTCTTCAACATTTCAAATGCTTTTTGTGCTTCTAAATTCCACCTAAACTTGATTTTTACCCCACCCTTGATGGTATCTAACAATGGTGCACAAATACCACTGAAATTTCTAATAAATTTCTTATAAAATTGGGCTAAGCCATGGAAAATTCTTACCTCAATTGATGTGGTAGGTTGTGGCTAGTTTAGGATAGCTGCAACTTTGTCTTGATCCATCTTCAAAGACCCCTTGGACACTAAAAATCCCAAGTATACCAGTTCTTGCTTGAAGAATTCACATTTCTCAAGATTGATAGCCAGCTTCTCTTCATCTAACTTCTACAATACAGCCTCTACATGCTTGACATGCTCCTCTCCTGTGTTACTAAATATCAGTATATCATCAAGACATACAACTAAAAACTTCCATGTGAAGTCCTTGAGCACTTCATTCATGAGCCTCATGAATGTTCTTGGAGAATTTGTGAGGCCAAACGGCATCACAAGCCATTCATATAGTACATCTGTGGTCTTGAATGTCATTTTCCATTCATCTACCCATTTCACCCTAATTTGGTGATAACCACTTTTCAAATCCAACTTGGTGAAGTACATTTCCCCTCCAAGGAAATAAATGAGATCCTCAAGCCTAGGTATGGGGAACCTATACCTTATTATGATTTTGTTTATAGCCCTTGAATCTATACAAAGTCTCCATTTTCCTCCCTTCTTGGATGCCAACACAACCAGGACAGCACATGGGCTTATACTCTTCTTGATCGTGCCTTGATCCAATAGTTCTTGCACTTGCCTTGCCACTTCCAAATTCTGCTCAGGGGTAAGCTTATAAGCTGCCTTATTAGGCAAAGATGCACTAGGGACAATGTCTATCTGATGGCTTATCACCATTCTAGGAGGTAAGGTTGCAGGAGTTCCATCACTTACTATGTCTTTACACTTCTCAAGAAATTCTTGTATCTCTGATGGTAATGGCTCCTTGACAGGCTTCTCTTCTTCCTTAGGCTTAAGAACAATAGCATATCCTTCATTATCTTCATCCTCAAGATCTTTCACAAAATCCTTTCCACTACACAACATGATGTTAGGAGTCTTGGGTTGTGGCTCCTCCTCTTCTAAAAGAGATTGAATCTTGAAATTTTTTCCTCCTCTCTTGAATGTGATGGAATTATCCTTCCCATCATACACTGCCCCATTGTCAAATTTCCAAGGTCTTCCTAACAGTAAATGAAAAGCATCTATTAGTAATAACTAAGAGGTGGGGGGTGAATCAGTGGCCTCAAACTTTATCCTTCAACTATTTTCCACCAATCAAATAAACCTCAGATTATTAAGTCCCTACAAGATGCATGCCATGAAATAATTATAATTTTTAACTGTCTGTTGGTTTTCCTTGTCTATCTGTATTCTCCTTGATTATCGACAAGCAGTAAAACTATTTACTGAAACTCAGTAAATACGCAGAGTATACCAATCCATCCATAAATTCATATGTGAAATGTAAAATAGTAAAGTAATAAACCATACACACATAACACATGGATTTTAATGTGGAAACCTTGTTAAGGGAAAAACCACTGGGACTGGTGCCCCAAATTTTCACTCTTTTGAAGTGAGCCCTATTAGGAGCCAACCCTGTTAAAGGTTAGAAACACACTATTAAGTGTGACCTTGTTAGAGGATTTTATACATAGAGGTTGTCACTTAGTATCGGGCATCTATTGCTACCATCCTTGAATCAACCTCCTTCTTAGACTGTCAACAGGTAGAGGGCAACTCCAATGCTACTTTCATGAATCAACCTTTTTGGCACTCCTTGGGATGCACCTCAATATATAGAAGACTGTTAAGTCCTACTTGGTTAAGAGACTTGATGCTTCAATGGTTAAAATGAAACATTATGACCTGTTTATGATGCAACTTTGAATTGCAGATTTTCAGATATATTTAAGTACATTACCTCTTTGATCAATGTATCAATTCAATTCTTTGTGCTCCACACTTTCTGCTCTGTAATGTTGTGCTTCACTATTTGTTGGTGTCTGCAGAATTCTTTAGCTCTCCCTTAGCTTGATTGATCAGGACTGTATGAAGTTATTCTTCATCAGTTTCTCTTCAGCATCCTCTTTCTATTCACTCCCCTTCCCATGCATACGGAAATGAATTAAGCTTGTCTCTTATATAGACATGATATTCATTGATTCTTGATTCTTCATTCTTGGCGTGAAAAAAAATCTAGCCAATCTAATTTAAATCATAACTCCAGATTTATCTCGTAGTTATCCTTCTGCCAACTGTATGAATCTTCTTTAAATCAATCACTTAACTTTGGTTGAATAAAACAAAGAAAACAACCAGTTAACTCTATCTTTAGCTCTTGTCAGCTAGATATTTTGTCATTTTCTGAACTCCCTATTCCATTGCCAACTCTGCAGTTAGTCATCGGTGACAACTGACAGTTCTGTCGGTGTGACTCTAGTTAGCTTCGAGATCTCCGTCCATTGGGCATCATTGGATTTTTACTCATCGGGAAACTCTATTTTTAGCTTGTCGGGCATCCTTTGGTTTTTCTTCATCGGGAAACACTGTCTTCTTCTTGTCAGGTATCATTGTGACTTTTATCTTTTGCTTTTACCAATGGTGTGCACTCCGTTAGTGTTGTCGGTCACTTGGTGAATACTTGACATTTATGCATTGTTGAAAGCATAACCTTTGTTTCATTGATTCTCTGAATTGTTTGGCATTATGTACATGACCATATAGATTATATCAAGTTGACATCAATGACAATACAAACCATTAACTGATTTAATGTCTTGCATTATCTTCAACTTAACATTATCAAACATTCAATCAGTTACATGTCATCAATATCTCCCTTTGGCATTGATGGCAACATAATAGATATCACACTATAGTATTTCTAATACAATATGAAATACAATAGTTGAGATTCATCAAACTACTAATCATTTTGTTATGTCAATCGATAAATGTCTGATCACCAATAAGCTCTGTTTTAGCTTAGATTTTATTCTTGCAACTTTCTACTTTCTAATGTGTTGAATCTTCTTCTTGTGTTAATTTCTCTCCATTGCTGGTTCTCTAATTTATGATGTCTTTTTCTCTTTTCAGCAACTCTCCCTTTGTAAAAAATTTCATACAATTTTCTCTCCCTATGGATATAATCTCTCCCTGTTGGAGTAATCTGATAATGGATAATCTCTCTCTTTTTTTAAAGAAGAAAGTGATAATATGGATAATCTCTCTCTCCCTTTGACAACAATGCCAAAAAAATATCTCATAGATATCTAATATTTATGTCAAACAATCTTTTCTCTCCATCCATAATATATTCCTTGAATTTCCCTTATCCATCAATAATACATTAATATGCTCTGGTGCTTGGTTCTGATATATACCTTTCTGTATATAGATGTATCTTTGAATTTCATCTCTTTTCTCACATCAACATGAATGATATTATGATAATATGTAGGTTGTTGTAGCCTTCAGTCTTTTACTAACTGGTAGACAAGGGTTTGACCCCTAGTCTCTTTCTCAAGTACTCAAACATATCCTTGGGTAGTGGCTTGGTGACGATATCAGCTAATGGTTCTTTTGATTGCACAAACTCAAGTATCACCTCTTTTTCTTGAACTTGTTCTCTTAAATAATGATACTTGATTGCAATGTGTTTAGTCTTGGAATGCATGACTGGATTCTTGGAAATTTTTATTGCACTGGTGTTATCACAATAGATAATCACTGGTTCTAATATCTTCATATGCATACCTTCCAGCAACTATTTGATCAATGCAATGTTTGAGCAATTTACAGCAGTAACAACATATTCTACTTCTGCAGTAGACTGAGAGATGCATCCCTGCTTCTTGCTAATCCATGTGACAAGTCTGTCACCCATAAAGAATGCTCCTCCAGTTGTGCTCTTTCGGTCATCAAGATTTCCAACCCAATCAGCATCAGTAAACACCTTTAGTTCAAATTTTCCTTCTCTTCTATACCTTAAGCCAAATCCCTCAGTATTCTTCATATATCTTAAAATTCTTTTCACAGTAGTCATATGTGATTCCCTGGGGTTAGCACAAAATCTAGCAACAATTCCTATTGCGTGTGCAATATTTGGTCTAGTATGTACAACATACATGAGTTTTCCAATCATTGATCTATAAAAAGCCTGATTTACCTTTGTTGTCTTGTCTTCCTTTGTCAACTTACATCCATTAGCCATCGATGTTCCAACTAGTTTGGAATCTTCCATCTTGAATATTTTCAGGACTTCTTTGATGTATTTGGACTGTGTAATGAAAATATCTTCACTTTGTTGAATGATTTGAAGACCAAGAGAGAAATTGATCTCTCCAAACATAGACATCTCTTACTCTTTCCTCATTTCATCAACAAATGATTTTCATAGCATATCATTGCCTCCAAATATGATGTCATCAACAAATATTTCAGTAATCAAAATGTTAGCATCAGTCACTTCTTTCAAATATAGATTACTATTTTCACTAGTCCTTATAAATCCAATACTTATTAGATAGAAATGAATTCATTCATACCAGGCTCTAGGAGCTTGCTTCAATCCATACAAGGCTTTGTGAAGTCTACATACCATGTTTCTCTTGTTTGGATTGACCAACCCTTCTGGTTGTTCAATGTATACCTCTTCTTGAAGTATTCCATTTAGGAATGTTGACTTGACATCCATTTGATATACTTTGAATCCTTTATATGCAGCATAAGAAAGTAGTATTCTTACTCATTCTAGCCTAGAAATAGGTGCAAAGGTTTCTCCATAGTCTACACCTTCCTCTTGTGCATACCCCTTGCATACTAGTCTTGCTTTGTTCCTTGTGACTTCTCCATTCTCTTTCAGCTTATTCTTGAATATCCACTTTGTACCAATGGCATTCTTGTCATCTGGTCTTGGCACAAGTGACCATGTTTTTTTCTTCTTAATCTGCTCAGTCTCATCATTCATAGCACTTATCCATTCTTCTTTATCTAGTGCAGCATTGACAGATTTTGGCTCAAACTCACAAATTAAACAATTTGAGGTTAAAGACTTACTTCTTGTTCTTGTACCAGCTTTCTTATCTCCTATGATCTGGATCTCTGGATGGTTCCTTCTTACATATCTTGCAAGTACAGGTATAGCTCTTTGTGTATCATCTTGATCATCATTTTGATCTTCATTATGTTCTTCATTACCTTGCATATTATTTTGATTATTATCCTGACCATCGGTAACAGCAGTCTGACCGTCGGTTGCAACATTCTGTTGTTTTGGAATTAAGCATTGTTGCTCGGGTAGAGTGTTGGATTCTTCACAATATACAAACTTGTTGTAGTCCTCTGGCTTTTTTATGCTTTCTAGCTCATTCTTTTCTACAAATTCATCAATCTTTACATTTGCACTTTCAACTATTTTGTTAGAGGCCTTGATGAGACATTTAAAAGCTTTGATTTTGGTAGATTACCCCAGAAAAATACCTTCATCACTTTTGGTGTCAAGATTTTCATTTCTATCATCCTTTAAGACATAACATTGACTACCAAATATTTTGAAGTAACTTACATTGGGTGTTTTACCATACCATAGCTCATAAGGTGTCTTCTTTATGTCCTTTAATTGTACTCTATTAAGTGTATAGACAGCAATGCTGACAGCTTCCCTCCAGAACATTTGGGTGATGCCTTTCTCTATCATTAGTGTTATTGCATAATCAACTATTGATATGTTCCTTCTCTCAGCAATCCCATTTTGCTGTGGAGTTCTTGGTGTAGAAACCTGTCTTTTTATACCATGCTCATTACAAAAATTAGTGAATTCATCTAATATAAATTCTCCTCCTCTATCTAATCTCAAACATTTCAAATCCTTACCACTTTGTTTTTCTACCATAGCCTTATACCATTTAAACATCTTGAATGCTTCAGATTTAT
>MU220595.1:57668-73036 GCA_018584345.1 Thuja plicata | reverse complement strand
GATTCCTCTTAAGGAGGAATATCTATTTTCCTTATTAAAGGAAATACAAAATAGTGACATGTCCTCCTACTTGGACTAGAGGAAAAATACAAATAAGGATACCTTGGTTTATCCTTTAATTACATAGATTCAACCAAGGAAAGATTAATTCTAACACTAAGACTACTGCTGAACAACAACATGCACCTGCCGAGTCACAGAGTGGAGTTGCCGAGCAACTGGAAGTGAATGCCGAGCTATCTGATGGAGATGCCGACTCACAGAATCAACCAAAACTGAATACAGACAATGACCCTAAAGCAAGGACTGAGCCTACCCTAGCAAAATATGTGAGAAGGAATCACAATTCTGATCAAATCATTGGGTCAAAGGATTCTGTTGTTATGACAAGAAGTAAGTTGAAAAATAACACATGTCTGTTATGTGAATTTGAGCCCAAAACAGTAAAAGATGCTTTAGAAAATGAAGATTGGATACAAGCAATGAATGAGGAAATTGAACAAATTGAGAAGAACAAAACTTGGGCACTTGTACCTAGGCCGAAGGATAAAAATATAATTGGCACAAAGTGGGTATTCAAGAACAAACTGAATGAACATGGAGATGTGACAAGAAACAAAGCTAGACTTGTATGCAATGGTTATGCACAGGAGGAAGGAATTGACTATGGTGAAACCTTCACCCCAGTTGCAAGATTGGAAGGTGTTAGAACCTTACTTGCATATGCAGCCTATAAAGGACTCAATCTTTATCAGATGGATGTGAAATTTGCATTTCTCAATGGTATCTTAGAAGAATAAGTATATATTGAGCAAGCTGATGGTTTTGTATACCCAAACAAAAGGGATATGGTTTGCAAATTGCACAAAGCATTATATGGATTGAAGAAAGTGCCAAGACCATGGTATGAGAGATTGCACAATTATCTAATCAAGATTGGATTTGCAAGAACCAATGACAACAATAACCTGTACTTGAAGACAGAGAAAAACAAAGGTACATTATTAGCTGAAATTTTTGTGGTTGACATCATATTTACTGGACAAGATGTGTTATGTCATAAATTTGCAACAGAAATGAAAACTGAGTTTGAGATGTCTATGTTTGGTGAAATAAAATTCTTTGTTGGCTTACAAATTTATCAAATGAAAAATGGTATCTATATCACTCAATCTAAATATATCAAAAAGATACTGAAAACTTTTGGAATGGAAGAGTCCAAACTAGTGAGTACACCCATGGCTACTGGACAGAAGATGAGAAAAGATGATGACACAAAAGAAGTGAACCAACTACTCTATAGGTCAATGATTGGAAAAATACAGTATGTTGTACACAGTAGACCTGATATTGCCCTAGCTGTTGGGATTGTGGAAATATTTTCTACTAATCCTAAGGAAACTCACATGATGGAAGTCAAAAGGATTCTGAGATATTTAAAAGGAACTGAGGACTATGGTCTATACTAAAAAAAGAATGACAAATTTGAACTCCGAGTTTACACTGATTTTGACTGGGCTAGAAATGTTGATGACAGGAAAAGCACTACTGGTAGAGAATTTATTTCAGGAAATAAATTGATCTTCTAGACAAGCAAGAAATAGAACTGCACCTCACAATCTATAGTTGAAGCTGAGTATGTGGCAGCAGCAGTTAACTATTTTAACATTGTGTGGTTGAAGATACTACTGAAAGGTATGAAGGAAGAAATTACTGATCCAGTTGTCATATATTGTGATAATACAAGTGCTATTAATATTTCTAAAAATCTTGTGATGCACTTAAAGACAAAGCATATAGCTATCAAGTATCACTACTTGAGGGATCTAGTTCAGAGTAAAGAAGTGAGATTGGACTATGTGAACACTAAAGAACAATTAGCAGACATATTCACAAAAGCACTACCCAAGGATGCTCATGAGTATCTACGAGGTAAATTGGGGGTGATTCCCCTAACTGAGGCTAATTAAGTTCTATATGATACTGTTGCATCAAATATTTTATTCAGAATATCAGACATGTTGATGAACAGTAAGTCATAGTTTAGGATGCTGGCTAAAGTTGTGAAGATGAACAAGGACAGAAAAGAAAAATCAATCATACTGAAGATTATATGATCAGCATGATACTGAAGATCTACATGATAAAGATATTGACATCTTTGGCATTTTTGTCAAAGAGGGAGAGATTACCTATAAAGAGGAAGAAGTGAAGGGAGAGATTACCTATAAAAAGGAAGAGATTTCCGAGAAAGAGAGACTACAAAGAAAGAAAGATTACATAGAGGTAGAAGTTACTATTGAAAACATTGAAGCGATTATCTACTCAGAGGGAGTCTATAGATGATTAGACACAGATAATGATAGTGTGATTACAGACACAGAGGGAGAAATGTTTTACAGATAAGAATCAGAATGAAGCTAAAGACATTAATGAAAGTTCATTCATATCAAGGAACATAGGTGAATTTTTGGATTGGTTGGTAACTATGCTTGTTAAATCATTGTTTTAATATTTTATGTTGCCATCAATGCCAAAGAGGGAGATTGTTGGAGAGTGACTTTGCAAGCAATTGTTATTTTGTCATTGTTGTCAAACCTTAATTGGTGAGACTATTGTTATCTATTTGAGTGCCATATCTATTGTTGATGAAGAAGATTTAACAAGAAGACAAAGTGAATGGTTGAGTTAAGGCAATTCAAAGGGTATTTGATCAGTTGGCACTCTAGCAAATTAATTTGTTTCTTATCTTTCAAAGATAGTTTTTCTGGTTGTTCTATGTTGAGAAAGTTTGGCTTGTGCCAAGAAAAGTTGATTATGACGAGTAAAGTTTCTTGTGCCAAGTAAAGTTGCTTGTGACGAGCAAAAAGTTTCTCAATGTCGAGCACCATTGCAATTGTCGAGTGGAATCAGTGATGTTGGCCGACTTATAGTAATTGGATTAATGATGAGATTTGAGATCTCTGGCCAACTTAGTTGATTTTATTGGGATATGTAATGTTAATTAAAGATTGATCCACATCATTTAATGTATGGGTAACCATAATTAATGCATGGTTTCAAGATTTAATTAGAGACTACTTTGGAGAAGTAAATGCAATGCAAAGATGGAATGATCTGTTGGATCTGACCTAATCTAAGATCTACGATTTTGTTTAAGCGGCAAAAGATTTATCTGACCTAGATAGAGGGGTATATGATAACCTCAGGAGTTATTCATTGTGTGTGGATGAATGTATGTGTATGAAAGAGGTTTTCATAGTTGATTTACTATTTAGCATGATCTAGCAGAGAAGGCAAAAAGGCCGAGGCAGAGTGTTGCATGTGTGATTGGTTGACGGATTTCCAAGCAGATCAGAAGGTTGAAATGACAATGCAGGCTATCCAGTAAGTTAACATCAGAGCTGTAATTGGATCTAAATTGAAAAGTAAGTTTTATGTACCAGATCACAAATGTTGATTACTTTCTTACCATTGTATTAGTTAAATCCTTTAACAAGGTTGACTTAACAGTCATTTGTATAAATCCTCTAACAAGGTGACATTCAGATTGGAATGTTCTAAGTCCTCTAACAAGGCCAATCCTGACAGGGTGATTAAATCCTTTAACCAGGTCACACCTAGCAGTGTGTTATTGTAACCTTTCACAGGGTTGGCTACTTACAGGGCATCACTTCAGAAGAGTGAAAACTTGGTAGCATGTTACTGGTGGTTTTTCCCATATTGGGTTTCCACATTAAATACTTTTGTCAAATTGTGTGAATGCTTATGTTTTTCTTTACTGTTATGTTACTACAAGCTAATTTCAATTGATAGTAAACTGCTTGATTAAAGTTGTTGATTTATGCTACTGCTGCCGAGTAGATCTGAAGTACAGAAAGTTTTTATTTGCTACATCTAGACTTGAGGATAACTGATTCACCCCTCCCCTCTCAATTATTCTAAATTCATTCTAACAAGGTCGTGCTTTCTTTCTTGGAAACATATTAGTTGTATGACATAGTAAAAAACAATATTCTGTCACTTTATCTACTACTAAAGCTGAATATATCAGAGCAGTATCTTTCTATACTCAAGTCCTTTGGATGGCTCAAACTTTGAAAGATATTCAAATACATGTTTCTAAACTAGTACATATATTCTATGATAATTATATAGTGCTATAATCATTTCTAAAAAACTAGTTCAACATTCTTGCACTAAAAATATTGATATCAGATACCATTTTCTTCAAGAAAAGGTTTTAGTAAATGATTTTTTTTTGGATTATATTTCTACTAAAGAATAGGTTGCAGACATTTTAACTAAACCTCTATCTAGAGAAGTTTTTGAAAGTTTTTAGGGAGAGACTAGGATTTCTTCCTCTTACTTATCTATCATAAATTCACCAGTATTTGTGTGAGAGGGAGTTCTATATGTTTTATTTTATACCCCTCATAAGAAGCTTGTAGATTACTTGATATATCTTTATGATACTTTGAAAATAAGTTCTCTATAAGTTTCTTTTTTAGATTTAAAGTTCAGGGTTAATAACAGATTATTGGTTCTAGATTAAATTAAATGGTCTACTTTGAGTCCATAAATTTGAAATGGTTATGTGTTTTTATATCTACATGATTCTTCAATTCATATTGTATGGTCAATTTCATTTTTTATATCTCATGGTTCAACATACATTTACTGATCAGATTTGTGTTTTACAGCTACTCATAGATGGGATAACAAGGAACTATTATCATGATTGTTTATTAGTTTCTTTATGCAACCAATAATCTATAGCACTTCAGTGATCTTATGAGGATTATTCATGTGCTAATACCTTTTGTGATAAAGTGTTTTGGTCATAGTTTCCATGGATGTGAATGTTACATATTGATGGTTCAATGGTAGGATTGGTTCCTTACTCTCTTTCAGGTATACTTATTCAGTTTTTTATTTTGAATTCATTATATCATTTTCCTTGTTCCAAATATGGGAGAGAGGTTAGTGTATTTGTCACCGAGGACAAAGGGGGACTTTTTTCTCCTCACCTTTGTTGGACCATTGTTTCCAAACACACTAACAGTATGGAAGTATTAAGATGATAACAGTATGGAAGTATTATGATGATGGCAGTATCGTGATTAGTTTGTATATGTCTATTTTAGTTTAGATTCAGTTTGGACATTTAGTGCATTCAGTTGAGATAAATCAGTTTGTAGCATATTGCATTATCATAGTTGCATCATGAGAGTTTGATCAAAAAATTTATTACATATTGCATTGCATATTTCACTCGGTTTTAGCTCAACATTAAAGCTTTTGGAATGACTCATCACTACCTTATTCAGAGTATCACTTCCATTATGATGCTAGTTTGCATTTGGTAGGGATAAGCTTGTATAGTGATTACATATTATTCACTTAATTATATTCTATGTTCATCACACTATCTTTATGCTCTTAGTTAAGAATAATCAGTTTAATATTCAGAATATAATCATCTCACTCACTTGATCTGATCCATTTGATTCAACTCCATATAGTATTTAGTTTGAATTGTCATGAATATATCTCAGAGTATCATTCATATGATCAAGCCTTAATTACAATCTATAAAATATTTAAGCTAATATCAATAATTTTAAAGTTATAATGTGACTACAAATCACTCATGTTGTAACCATTGCATTCATTAAGTTAGTGTGCTAGGTAGGCCTTTTGGTCGGCCCCCCAGAAATCTTTCAGGTGGTGGATTTGTTACAAAGTGTTGTAAATGACAAGTTGTAACACTTATCACTTTGTACTAAGTGTGTCTCATAGATGGAGCATTAATGTGCATCAAGAGTAGTGTCATCCTTACTGACATTGTATTTCATAAAGATTAAGTTTGATAGTTATTACTATTTTCTAGTCATAAAAAAATAAAATTCAAGGGTTTCATTTTGAAACCCTATCTCTCTCAAGCTAGGGTTTTTCCCGTTAGGGCAAGATAGTTTGGAGATCTTTGGTTCTTGGAATGTGGTAGTTCTTGCAAGGCATTCAATAGAATTTCAGTTTGACAGTTGAGATTGTGAAATGGAAATGGTGTAAAGGAAGATTCAACAGGATGGAAATAATTATTTTCAGTAATTATATGGTAAATATAGAATTGATTAGATATAAGCATTCTATATTGTTTATTTGGACAAAAACTAAGTACTATTATGACAAAATAGTTTTTATTGTTAAAAAGCATGACATTAAAGGTTTTTTTTTATTAAGGTTTAAATAAGGATTAGTAATCAGTGATAATTCATGATGTTGAACCAGAAGCATATGCACATTTACAATAAAAGACATATAATATGGAAACATGTATATGTCTTATGAGATATTTGCAAATAGTTGTATAAAGTTCCTATGATTTAATTTATGAACCAATTTAACAGTGTTGTAATATCCTATATATGGAGCAGAGATTGTATATTGATGTAACTATGCAGACAAAGAAGGATTTTGGTCTTTAATAAAATCTATTTATGTCAGTTGTGCACAATCAGATATACTGATCATAAATACCTGTTTGAGACTATAGTGATTTTTATCCTATAGTATTGATTGTTTAACAAAAAGTTTCATTTGTGTTCAATGATGTATGGTATTGGGTTGTAGCAGCTATGCAAATTCAGATTTTCTGACTCTATATGTATAGAAAGTTGTTGTAAGTTTTAAATTCGGTGAGGCATAAAAGACTCTCAGTAAGATAGCATTGTTAATGAGAGAGTTATACAACCAGAGAGGCAAATTGTAAAATATATTTTTAGATTAATCCAGTGAGGCACTTAGAGAGGTTTTATTCCCCAAGAGGGTTTTCACTTAGGACATATAGGATCTTGGGTTATAATTTTATTGGCATGTCTTATCTTTATATTGTTAACTCTCTGTTCACTTTAGTTGTTTAAAATTTGCTTTAAAAAATGATACATTGTTTCATATCAATGATTCACCCCACCCCTCTCAATGATTTTGTACTCCAACATTAAAATCATAGAAAAAACCCTATCAAGTGAAAACAAAGCTAGTAAAAAGGACTATTGTCCCACTTGCTGTACCAAAATGATGATGACTAAAATGGGAAACCTAAATTACGAACCTTATATAAGCCCAACCGCAAGGAAAAGATCCATAAAAGAAACCAATCATCACATCAATGGAATTCCTTCTAAAGAATACAAAACATCAAACAATAGAAAAAAAAAGAAAACTTATTGTATTCTAAAGACATTTGACTCCATTATTTACCTATCTACCAAGATCTTTCCTTTAATACTTTGTTTTTCTTTGAGATTTTTATATCATTGCACAAGAGGCTATAAAGAATAGAATTGGTTGATTGATGAGGATGATCAAAACATGGATTAGATTTCAAGGATATACAAAAGATTTCAAACTATTATAATGTTATTCCATCTTCAAAGAGGGAACCCCCAAAAGTGAGAGGAAAAAGGATTTAAATAGATGTCCTCTTGAGGGAAGCCAAATAGTAGGAAAGATGTGGGATTAAAGGAATTAGGTGGTAAAGTCATATAGCATTTTTCTTATTATTTTTATTTTGCAAATTGATGATTGGTGGAGATTGAAGGGAGGGAATTTATGGGTTTTATGACAGGGATTTATTAATAATGAAGAAATGAGAATTTAGAGAAGGATAGTGGATTTAATTTTTTCATCATAGGCTATAAAATAGATGGAAAAGGTTTAATGAAATATTTACATAAATAAGAATATCAATTTAAATAATAAAGGAAAAGTTTGATGAATAATTAAATAAATATAAATATCTATTAAAGTAATAGAGGAAATTTTTATAGTCACGAGGATATTTTTAGGTCTCTAAATATCGATCCATATACCAATTGAATTATATAATTAGTATCTAGATATTAAATTAGTTGTTAATTTATAGTATTTCTAAGATATCATGTCGAAGGTTTTACATTCATTTGTGATATATGTGTTTGTACATAATTACATATAACACTTATATCAAATAATATATTGATTTGAATTAGTATTTTATTGAATTATTAATTTTTTTTATCTAAGCATCAAATCAATTGTTAATTTCTAATTAGGTTTTCTACTTATCATATAATATTTTTTATATTAGCTATTGATATATAAAATTGTTCATATCAAATTTTTTATGTCAAATTAATTTAGTGGTTAAATGTGTAATCAATAGTTAATTTAGGTCTGAAAAAATGACACAAACTAAACAAAATATCAATAATTTGCTCTGGCACTCGAATATGCGAATTTGCACTATTGATTCTTTGGAGTCTCAGCTTTGAATTTTTTCTAAGACTAAATATGCGGCGGCTAATTCTTTTCCCTCTTCAGCTGGGGTCTTTCAGGACTGTGATGGCTTCCCTTCTAAATCTTTGGGCATCAATCTTGATTCAGAGTTCTCTTCCCCTAGGGCTCCTCCTAGGGCGCTCCCACAGGAGAGACATTTTTTGGATCAAACTGGTCAATGGGTGTCGGCCCATCTTCAAAATGCCAAGAGGACTCACCGTCATAGCTCCAAATCTGTGTCTAGAATGTTCCAACCCTGTAAACCCTCCTTTACATTACCCATTAATAATAGATTCAAATACCTTCGTTTAGCTGAATCTAGCTGAAATCTGGATACTTATAAGTATTCCCTCCACACAAGCGATCCAATGACTACATCTTAAAAAGGTACATTCCTAGGGCTTTGCACTCCCATTCTTCCCTTCAATTTGAGAAAACCCTAGAGCCTGTAAAATCTACACTTCCTCCAAGAATGTCGTATTCCCCACCTCATCGTAGGCTCCCAATTGCAGCTCCAGCTGGGAATATTATGAACATTCATTCTGGTTTGGGTTCTCCATTCTCCGCAAGAGCTAAAATCACAACCTATACCCCCCTCCCCCCTGCACCTTAGAAATGTGTCCTATACTAAATTTGGACCTGTAGATGATGCCTTTTCCCTAGATATTACTAATGGACTAATGGAGAAAACACAAGAAATTTGTGCTTCCTTTGGGGTATTTTGCAGGTGGAACTGAGTGGGAGTTTTGTCAGAAAAAATTGCAACCTGGCTGGAGAATCAGTTGGAAAATAAGGTAAGTACCGTCATTTTCCTGGAAAACTTCATTTTTATGGTCTATAACAATAAGGATCTTAAGGTATTGTTACTCCAGGATGGATGCCCTAGATATAAGGATATAGACTTCACAGTGTTTGATTGGGTCCCGTTTTCTAATCCCTTCAATTTAACTGATTATAAAGTAGAAAGAATCGTTCTCCTTAAAAACATGATGGTGGAATTCCTGAATGATGAACTACATAGAAAAATTGGTAACATTTATGGTAAATGCGTAGGCTATGTAGATAAGAAATTTTTGTATTCTGAAAAAGTGATCATTGTTAGGATGAATCTGACAACTAAGTATATTAAACCTGTAGATATTAAAGGAAAATCATCTACTCACAGGATTAACCCAATTATTATACATGAAAATCTAGACATAGCAGAACTAGGTGAGTTGCCTTGTGAGGACATTCCCTGGCATGGGTCTTACCCAAGATTTGATGTAGGGGTTATTAATCCTATAGAATCTAATGAGCTAAATGTGTCCTTCTTCAAAGACAGAGGGGGTTTTTATCTCTTCATCTAAATCCCTGGGTCAATTTATTCCCCAACACCCTAGTCCTACCTAGAATCTACTCTCCATAGTTAAACATTCTGATAGTATACTTGGTGAGGCATATATACACCCTGATAACCCTCTACCTGTGGATGTTGAGTATACTTCCTCTTGATCGATGTCTTGAGGTGTCAAAGAAACCACCCAATCTCTCTCTAAATATACACCTGTCACTATTAGCAATCCAGCCTCCCCTCTAGGGTTCTCAATAAGGTTTAATAAAGGAAACCGAGCCTGTAGACTTGGCACTTGAACTCACTTGCAATATTGTTCCCTCAGTAGGTGTAGAATTACTAGATAAGGATATAAAAAATTTGGATACATTAGAAACCTCAGATAAATTGTATTTGGTTGAAAATGGGCTGGGAAACTATATCGAAAATAACAAGGATCTAAATCTTTATATTGGGGAAAGGAAATCTTGTAAACGAGGCATCTAGAGAGACATTATAAAGGGTAATGCTTTGAGTTTAGAAACACAAGGGACAAGGGTAATTTCTCCCACCCAAACAGTATTGGAAGGAATTTTCACTACTAATCTACTCACGGTTACTCACTTTGTTAACACATAGAATATGGTAACTGGGGGAAATATAATAGATAGTTGTGTCAATCCCTCCCATTCTAGAGACTTTCAGTGGCTTTAGATAGATGGAGTTGATGTGAACTTACCATTGTACCAAGACTCTAGAAAAAGGTGTTTCTATTGAATTAAGAGCTAATAATTTGAATTTATTTGAGACCCTATAATATGTGCTATCAACCAAAGGATACTTGGATTGTTCAATGAAGAAAGATAGTGTTTCTCCTATTAAATTCATTAAAGAGATGAAGGGAGAGTTTGTCCATCCTATAATCCAACAAAGCGGATTACTAAATGAAAATACTATCCAGATGACAGAAGAACAAGGAACTACTATTACCTCTCCTGCCCAAATAGATGAAGAAGTAGAAATTATAATAAAATATGTAGGAGACACCCTCCTGGATGAACTCATCGATATGTTTTTGGATGAACTTTGTGATGAAGAACTATTATTACAAAAACTACTCCTAATAAAGGGCATCAAGGAAATGCAAGTGTCGGAGGATCTTGAGGCTACAACTAATCTGTTGGTTAACATAGGTAACTTGGAAGGAGGGGACCTTGATACCTATGGTATTACCTTTACACAAGATAGAAAATATTCTCTAGATTGTGGTTGAACCCTCAAGAAGAGGGGGAGGAAATCTAGAGGTGAACTTAGGAATAGAGATGGAGAAGCTTCAGGTCAGGTCAAAATCATGACTCTCTTATATGTTGGGAAGGGGAAGTTTCTTCCCAAGGAGAAATGATTGTCCTAACTTGGAATGTTAGGGGCCTTAATGCACCTAACAAGTAGCAAATTCTCTGACACTACATAAACAGTACTAAGGCAGACCTATTATTAATTCAAGAAACAAAGATGTGTAGGGAAGATGCACTAACTTTTAAAAAGAAAATCTTTGTTAGGAACCTAGAAGAGTCACAGGCCATAGGGGCTTCTGGGGGTCTAGAGATCATCTGGGATACCAAATATATATCCTTCACTATTCTAGAAAAACATCAAAATTGGATGTCTAGCCAAGTTAGAAAATTCATAAATAACCTAGTTTTCAATCTCATAAATGTTTACGACCCTACACAAATGAAAGATAAGATTCAAGTCTGGATGGAGATTGAGACTTTCCTTGGCTCTAATCCCAATCAAATTTTTTTGATAGGTGGGGATTTTGATACTATTACTAAGCTCTCTGAGAAGAGAGGTGGCATTATTAAACTGCCACAAGCAGCTAAAGATCTCATAGATTGGGTCTCTAGAAACTCACTACTTCAAATACATACTAAAGATAAAGCCTTCACATGGAATAACAGAAGGAAAAACTTATGCAATATTGTAGAAAATCTTGACAGAATATTTCTCCATGGGAGTCTAATTGATCTTAATGCCACCCCGAGTGTTGATATACTTCCCATCTCTGGATCAGATCATTACCCTGTTCAATTACAAATCTTAGCAGATTTCAAGCCAAAGAATTGCCCCTTAAAATTTGAACAAATGTGGCTTCAAGATGATAAAATTCTAAATCTAATTAAACACTCATGGGAGGAAGCACAGGTTTCAGGCTCAAAAATGTATATAGTTTCCAGCAAACTTAAGATCATTAAAAGAAAATTGCTAGAATAGAATTCAGAGAATTTTGACAATATATTTGAAAAAAAAATGGCCTTAGAGGAAAAAATGGAGGTAACTCACAAGTTATTTTCTCAAGAATGGATGAAGCATTATATCTGGAAGAAAAGAAGCTACTATCTGAATATGAAGATGTATTGACTAAAGAAGAGATTTTTGGGATCAGAAATCCAGGGAATCTTGGTTAGAAGCAAGAGATAGAAACACTAAATTCTTTCATAACAACACTAAACAAAGGAGAGTTACCAATAGAATTACAACATTAAAAACTAAAGATGGGGAGGTTCTCCAAAACCCCACAAAGATAGTGGAAGAAACAATCAAATATTTAAATATATACTAAACAATCTAGGATCCTCTAACCTTTGCGAATAGAACAAGATGCTTAAACATATTCCTACAGTAATAACACCCCAAAACAATAAAGCCTTATTAGAAAAGTTCACTATTAGCAAAGTCAAGGAAGCTTTAATGTGAATGAACCCAGACAAATCACCAGGTCTAGATGGTTTTTTAGCTGGCTTTTATCAAAAATGTTGGGATTTCATAGGAAAGGAGGTCACGAAGGCGCTGGAAGGAGTTAGAAATTTAGGAAAAGTCTTGAAAGAAGTCAATAATACCTTTTTAACTCTTATCTCAAAAAAAATTAAACCCAAAAAACTTAATGATTTTAGACCAATTGTGCTCTGTAATACCCTATATAAATTGTTATCCAAAACCTTGACTATTAGGCTCCAAAAACTCCTTCATTTTTTGATTAATGAGGAACAAGATGGCTTTGTTCCTGGTAGATCAATTTATGATGGAGTTATTATAGCCCAAGAAGCTATACACTCAGCTCAAAAAAACAATTCTCCTAGTATGTTCATCAAATTAGACATCAAAAAAGCATATGATAAAGTTGACTGGAGATTCCTATGTAAATGTTTAGAGGCTTTTGGGTTTGTGAAAATTTGGATTAATATTATATACGAATGTATATCTACACCCATGATATATGTCTTGATAAACGGTACACTAGAAGGGTTCTTTGAAATATCAAGAGGGATTCGACAAGGAGACCCGATGCCCCCTACCTCTTCACCATAATGGATGAAGCTTTAGGGAAAGCTATACACACAAGGCAAATGGAAGGTTCACTAAAGGGCATAACTATATCTAGTAATTTGGAACCAACTACCCATCAACAATTTGTTGATGATACTATGCTATATCGAGCTAGTGAGGAGAATGAAGCTAGAATTTTTAAACATACCTTAGACTCGTATACTGTAGCCTCAGGGCAAGAAATCAATGCTGATAAATATGAAGTATTTTTCTCTAACACAATTGACAAAACCGCAAAGAAGATCTGTGAAATTATCAACTTTAAACCTAGTTGTCTTCCTTGTAAATATCTTGGTTTTCCCTTACATAAAGGGACAAGGACTGCCTCTCTTTGGAATCCAATAATAGAAAAAATAAAAAATAAAATGAATTCCTGGAAAGGTAAATGGCTCTCCTCAGTTGGAAGAGCGACATTGGTTAAATATGTCTTAGCTCCTATGCCTATCTAGTAGTTAGCTTGCATTAATCTTCCCGCCAATAAAAGATCAGAATTAAATAAAAATTTAAGAAAATTATTTTGGCAAGGTACCAGTGATGAAAATAAATATCCCCTTATTGCCTCAGACAAAGTATGTTGTCCAAAAAATGAAGGGGGTGCGGACATTAAAAACATTGGAGATCAAGGCAAGGCATTAGAAGAAAAACTAGTATGGAGACTATATAGAAATCCCCAAGCTAAGTGGGAAAAAATTCTAACATCAAAATATCTAGCTGAGAACAACCCCATAAACATATTTAGGGAAAGAAACCCACCTAGAGGCTCTCACATTTGGAACTTTATGCTAGATTCTCTCTTTATTATTTCTAGCAAACTTACTTGGAACTTAGGAACGTGGGAGGATGCACTCTTTTAATCAGATTCATGGGGAGGATATGAAGCATTGGATAGAACTCCTTGTAATAGGTCCAGATCCATATTGGAATCCTCTCATGGTAAACTAGTCAAAGATTACATTAAAGAGTCAACTAATGACATAGGGTTGGAATGGAAGGACTTTTCTGGGCTTAATCTGTTGGAGATTTGATTCTGAATAGTTGATTGATAGTATGTTTGTCATTGAATGACAACATATAATACACAGTAGTACTTCTATATGTACTTATCAATATGATGACATGAAGACCAGCGTGGATAGATACATGTTTTTGACATGTTTAATATGCTATGTTCATACACGCAGACTCAAATATGAAGTTTCAGTAAAGATATGTAATTTTGTTATTGACAGTTATAGTTCAGGAAGAATAACGGTTTAAGGCTGATGTATGTAACATTTTGATCGAGTTGCACCTATCTTTAGGATATGCGTGTGTATATTCATGATGAGTTATGAGTTTTTGATATTAATCTAAACGTGCCAAACATATTTCAAGAAGATTACAAAGTTATGACTAATTTGGTGAAGCTGACTTAGTGAAGCAACACGTCTATTCAGTTAGTACTTGCACAGTTGTAATTATGCTTGCACGCTTAGTAGACTAGACAAGGATGTTAAGAAGAGTCATCCTATAGGTCTCATGATCTCATACTTGGTGTATGTACTTATAGAAGGTCATTTGTGATAAGAAGAGTTGCGAAAGCTAGAGATTGACAAGCAGAGCAAAGTGTTGATGCAGCAGAGCTATATTTATCATATGTTGATAATATAGATGTTTACGTTGAAGCATTCAGAATACAGATAAGATTTTTATATTTCTTTACAAGAGGTTAAAGCATCGGCGCATAAAAGGAACTGATCAGACAAGCAGTGTCACAAATAGCAGTTCATCTTGTTGATACAGTGTGTATCAAATAACCAGAAGGTTGTAGCCTTCACCACTTGGACAGTGAGTCCTTGGATAGTGAGTCCTCCACCCCTAATAGGGTTACATGTAAAAGACTCCTAACAGGGTCAGAGCCTTAACCAGGTCACTATACTACTGCATTGTATTGTACAACTCCTAACAGGGTTGAAATATCTTTTAACAGGGATTACTACAAACAGTATAGTTCTTTGTGGGTACTAATTCCCACTAGGGTTTTTTCCATTTGGTTTCCCCGTAACCAAATTGATGTGTTGAGTAATGTGTTATCTGAATGTGCATTTAACTTATATCAATCTAGATTAATAAGTACAAAAGTTTTAAAGTTGCAGATAACTGATTCACCACCCCCTCTCAGTTATCTCTGAAGTATTCTAACAATTGGTATCAGAGCCAAGTGCCTTAGAGAAGAAGCCTAATAGCTTAAGGTAGATCAAGATGGCATACTTCAGAAAAGATAGCCCTAAGTTTGATGGAGAGAACTATTTGGATTGGAAGAACAAAATGGTAACACATCTACAGTGCATTGGATTTGAGATCTTTGAGA
>MU220595.1:28973-54460 GCA_018584345.1 Thuja plicata | reverse complement strand
TGTATAAATCTATGATTGGAAAGCTTATTTATCTAACTCAATCAAGACCTGACATATCTAATGCAGTTGGCATTGTTGGAAGATTTGTAGCTGAACCCAAGCATAATCACTTAATGGCAATCAAGAGAAAATTCAGATTTCTTAAGGGAACTATTGACTATGGTTTATGGTATCCTAAATCAGAGAATACACAACTTCATGTGTATACTGATGCAGATTGGGCAGGTTGTATTGATGATAGGAAGAGAACTTCAAGAGGAGCAGTATTTCTTGGAGAAAGGTTGGTATCTTGGACAAGCAAGAAGCAAAACTGTATTTCTCAGTCAACGGCAGAATATGTTGCAGCAGCACTGAATTGTACAACAATTGTTTGGATCAAATAGATGGTTAAAGACTTTGGTATTCAGGTTGACTATCCTATTGTTATTCACTATGACAACACCAGTACTATTAACATGTCTAAGAACCCTGTGATGCACGCAAAGACAAAACACATAGAGATCAAGTACCATTTTCTGAGAGAAAAAGTTGTAGACAAGGAAGTGACATTGGACTATGTAAGCATAAAAGATCAGTTAGCAGAAATTTTCACGAAGCCTTTAGCAAAGGATATTTTTGAGTATCTAAGGGAGAAGTTGGGAGTCATTCTCTCTCCTAAGTCTGATTAGAAAATGTAGCAAGCACATCAGTCCTGTGTGGCTGATGAATGGTTGACTACTATACTTCTGGAGTAGTACCTGTGCATAATGTTTTATGGTGCCCTTTGCCATTGATGTCAATGGGGGAGTATGTACCAGTAAAAACAAGACAAACAAAAAACACATAAAAGGAGCTTATACTATGGGGGAGTAAAGGAACACAGTAGGGAAGTATGACAATGAGGAAGTATTCAGAGAATACACAGTACATGAAACTGCAGCAGTATAGATGAATCTTTGTTGAGGATATTGAGAAGATTGTATTAGAAAGAAGACACCATGAACAGAAGTTATTTTTATATCATATGTTGCCATCAATGCCAAAGGGGGAGTTTGTTGGAGATTTGATTCTGAACAGTTGATTGATAGTATGTTTGTCATTGATGACAACATATAATACACGGTAGTACTTCTGTATGTACTTATCAATATGATGACATGAAGACCAACGTGGATAGATACATGTTGTTGACATGTTTACTATGCTATGTTCATACACACAGACTCAGATACGAAGTTTCAGTAAAGATATGTAATTTTGTTATTGACGATTACAGTTCTCGAAGAATAATGGTTTAAGGCCGACGTATGTAACATGTTGATCGAGCTACGCCTATCTTCAGGATATGCATGTGTATATTCATGATGAGTTATGATTTTTTGATATTAATCTAAATGCGCCAAACATATTTCAAGAAGATTGCAAAGTTATGATTAATTTGGTGAAGTCGACTTAGTGAAGTCATGCGTCTATTCAGTTAGTACTTGCGCGATTGTAATTATGCTTGTGCGCTTAGTAGAGCCAACAAGGATGTTAAGAAGAGTCATCCTACAGGTCCCATAATCTCATACTTGGTGTATGTACTTATAGAAGGTCATTTGTGATAAGAAGAGTTGCGAAAGCCAGAGATTGACAAGCAGAGTAGAGTGTTGATGCAGTAGAGCTATATTTATCATATTTTGATAATATAGATGTTTATGTTGAAGCATTCAGAATATAGATAAGATTGTTATATTGCTTTACAAGAGGTTAAAGCATTGGCGCATAAAAGGGACAGATCAGACAAGCAATGTCACAAACAGCAGTTCATCTTGTTGATATAGTGTGTATCAAATAACCAGAAGGTTGTAGCCTTCACCACTTAGACAGTGAGTCCTCCACCCCTAACAGAGTTACATGTAAAAGACTCCTAATAGGGTCAAACCCTTAACCAAGTCACTATACTACTGCATTGTATTGTACAACTCCTAACAGGGTTGAAATATCTTTTAGTAGGGATTACTACAAACAGTATAGTTCTTTGTGGGTACTAATTCCCACCAGGGTTTTTACCATTTGGTTTCCCCGTAACCAAATTGATGTGTTGAGTAATGTGTTATCTGAATGTGCATTTAACTTATATCAATCTGGATTAATAAGTAAAAAAGTTTTAAAGTTGCAGATAACTGATTCACCCCCCCCCCTTCTCAGTTATCTCTGAAGTATTCTAACATAATCTACCTAGGGATGAAGCTAAACTCCTTACAGAAATATTTAAAAAGATACATTTGGTTCTCAATCAAAAAAAAGATACCCTGGTATGGGATGGGTTCAAAAATGGAGAATATAATACAAAGGATGGCTACAATGTAATTAGAAGTAAACAAATTAGGCCCAAGACAAATTTAATTATCAATCTATGTTGGAATAAATATTGTTTTTGTAAAGCAAGCCTTTGTACCTGGATAGCCCTGCACCAAAAGTTACTCACAGCGGATAGATTTAAGAGAATGGGTTTTGAAGGGCCTAGTAGGTGTCCTTTGTGTGAAAAAGAAGAGGAAGACCTCAATCATATCTTACTAACATGTAAATATTCAAATCAATGCTGGAAATGGTTAACCTATAGCCTGGGTTGGCAATCTGCATTTCCTAACATCATCCTTGGAATGCTCCAAGCTTGGCTGGAAATCAAGAAAGGGAGCATCTATGCTAATTTATGGATCACCACTCCATCAATCCTTATATGGGAATTATGGAAGGAAATAAATAGAAGAATATTCAGGGATGAGAAAATGGAAGTGAGACAACTAATTAATAAAATTGAAGCAAGTATAATTGAATTCACCAATAATAAGAGTAGAGGTCAGCAAAGAAGAGAGGCTAAGATGTCTTGTTGGGATGTGAAAATCAAAGGAAAATGGGTTGGCCTAGTCCTCCCACCCTTCCTTGGACCGGGAGAAAAGATAACTAAATCTAGGAGAGAAGAATGTGTATGGGCACCACCCCAACATGGTTGGTTCAAACTGAACTTTGATGGGGCATCAAGGGGCAACCCTAGAATAACTGGAATTGGGTGTTGTGTTCACAATAGCGAGGGTAAAGAAATTGCTGTGTTGGCTTCTCCTATTGGGAATGAGACTAACAATTCGGCAAAAAATCTTGCCTTAATAAAGGGACTCAAAATGTGTAAAGAACTAGGAATAAAAAATCTAGAAATCGAAGGGGACCCAACTATAATAGTTAATTCCCTCAAGACAGGTTCAACGCCTAACTAGAGACTAAATGGGCTTCTTTTAGAAGCCATATTTCTAAGCAGTTCAGTCTCCAAAATAATATTCAATCATATATATAGGGAATGAAACAAAAGGGCTGACGAATTAGCAAATCTGGGAACAGATGGGATCTCCTTACCTCCTGATGCTCTCACAGGAAAAGCATAGGATCTTCATACTTAGGAAACCCCTAAGACAAGGCAGTAATGTAGTCGTTTTCCTAAATATAGTATAGAAAAGGCAGTTTTTGATTGATATATAATAGTATTTATAATTATTATTATTACTTATTATTTTTATTATTATTTCTATTATTTATTATTATTATTATCATTATTTTTAATTAAATTAATTTCCTCAATAAATAGATCAACTAATAACCACAATACTAGAATATTTAATCTCTAATTAACCTGTGATACCAGATTAAATCTTACCCTCCTTTTATCTAATCACAACCTATTCCTTTAGCTAAAGGCATACACTTATCAGACACCTTAAATACTGATTAATCCGAATAATAATTAGCCCCTAAAAGTAGCAAGTTATAAAAATCAAGATTCTGGATAAAAACTTAAGCTCGTAGGTAGAGAGCACTGCCTTTATGAGTATAGAATAATTAGCACTATCTCTAAGCCTCAATGCTACAAGTCAATCTAGATTGCTCAAGGATTATAGGCTATAAGTATCATGATTACAATATATAGGGATCCCCTGCTTAATTATCATTTAATTTACCCATGTCAATTAATCATGACAACTATTTTGGGAGAAGTATCATTGCTTCACACTTGAGATAGGTTTCCTTAGATTAATCCCAAATTTAGGTGGTACGCTCATCATCCCAAGGTGGAATTTGGAGGATCATCATTAATTCATTATACATAGGGTAATCATTTTTGATTTCATAGTCTATTTTTATTCTTGTAAGCGGCATCGTCCTCTCTAAGTCTATTCCCAACATATTAAGTTGATGTCTTCCTGAATCAACTTGCCTACTCAACCGAAAATGCATACCAATGTTCATACTTTTTATGCCTCTACTACTAGAGATATGGCATTCAGGGGTCCTATCACTCCTGAACGCTGGAAAAAATTCCTCTAGCCGATGGATGAATTATCTAGGAGAGCTCTAGAATTAATGTTTTCAGACTCTTACTTCATTATAGTTATACCATGAGAAGCAATGGGGATTTAGTGGGTACTCTCATATCCTGCCTCCTTAGAGCTGGTATAGTTAAAACTAGAGTTATCGACCTTTGTAAACTTACCTTCTTGAGTAAAATTCTATTAGGGCTTGAAGAGGTAGTGCTCATCATCAATTTTAAGAACCAGGTTCCATTCCCAAAAGACTACATGACTGCAGAATTCAAAAGCCTAGAGCATAATATGCAGATTATGAGGAGACCTTGTCTTGTCTTTAGAGACATTGAGATATTTGAGGCCCAGTGGCCAACTATGAGAAGGAATATTGATTTCCTTCTAAGATGGAAAAGGATAATACCTACTGAAGACATGGCATGGCTCAAAAAGTATTTCAATGAAGAAGGTTTTTATGTACCTCCTTCCTTCAGCACCACGAGCTTGGATAAGTTACAAATCATCCCTCCGACAATCATCAAAAGAGGATGGAAAAGGAGCTCAGGATAGAACAAGGGTAAAGGTAAGGGGGATTTGGAAGATCCAGGTCTGGAGGAGGAAAGCTCAGAGGAAGAAGTGGTCCTCAGGAAGATCAAGGATGAAAAACTAGAGTAGCCATTGAAGAACAAAGTTTTGGTACTGTTTAGAATATTTCATAGTTTTTTATAAGTATTATCGACCAGAAGTACAAACTGCATTTTCTAAATTAGAAGTTTGAATTACTCAATAGATAAGTTTAGTTTGTATATGGGACATAATACAATCTTTAGCTCATTAGGATATGTAAAAAGAAAAACTTCAAGCTTAATACTGGTATCATATAAATATTTTGGTATATGATATATGTTTATAATTCTGAGCTAGCGTAGTATAGTATATTATTTTGAATAAGATGTTTTTGTCTTAAAGTATGCATGAAGAATACAAAATTTTTCCAAATTATCTATATTATTATCGTATAAAGCCACACCACCTGAGCCCTAAACCATTCACATACCAACCCCTAGAAGTAGGAAAGACATCGATACCTATCCTTCTGAGCTATTTTTGAAGAACTAACCTAATAATCTATTCATTTATGGCTTCCCCAGCCCATCCCCCTTTTATATAAGCTACTTAAAGATCACAATTGAGGTAAGGAGTCGGATTGGACCCAGAAAAATGAATATGCCCATCAAACTTCATGGTCTGAGGATTCAAATTGCATTTGATATTCCCATTACTGGTCCAAGGATAAAAGGCGTCTTGCTTTCATCCCACTTTCTAGTCGTTAGGGCGGTGTTCAGAATCCTGGGAAGGGAAGGTATTGACAATAATGAGAGATATAGAGTTAATTCAGATGTACCCGCATTATTCCTTGCCTCGGCCCTCCAGGTAGGCACTAATAAGCAATGTCTGGTAATACTCTATAGAAGACTTTTCAAAACCACTTACCTAGGTGACCTTGACAGAGTACTCGCCAACATTAGGGAGGACCTTACTATACCTAAACCATGTATTTATGACCTTTCCTTGGTGGGAGGTAGACCAATTTCAGCAAATCCGATTCTGATAGTGGATGACCTCGAATTCCTTTCCAATTGGGCACCAACTATGAGAAGAAATCTAAACTTTCTCTATTGCTTCTTTCATGTAAAACTACCATATACCGTAAACTAGATAGACGCATTCATTTTAGAAGACCAAGTCCGGGTCTGGGAATTAGAATTAGATCTTAGCATCAATATTGATATTCCTCATCCTAGGAGACATTTAAATGTAGAAATCGACTCGTTTTCCTTAAATGGGGAATAACTGATTTCTGTAAAGATGTTAATATATTGTTTGAAAGTTTAGAATATTAAGACATGAACATTGGCATTATCTCTGGTTCTTACTATATTTGGCATTCTGCATTTTAATTAATTGTTATATCAAACTGAATAAAGGACTGTGAGCAGGATTACATATTTTTAGTCTTTCAATTGTATTAAATTCAAGCTAAATCTGGGCTGCCACAATGCATTTTATTATAAGGTTTAAACTTAGCACTCTTTGTATTACCTACTTCACCTAGTTCACTCCCCTATAGCATAGATGTCTCTAACTATGGTAATGGTGTTAGAGCCCTGGTCCTCAAAAGCTGCCTGTTTTGGGCTTCTCATCACCTCTCCTTGTGCAAATTGAGGGTTGCAGGATAAAATCTTGGTTGAGTTGTGGAATTTGCTCCCTAATTTGCCTTCATTAATTGGCTACCTGGCTCTACTTCCTTGGTTTGGCTCCCCTTACTCTAGCCTTAGCTTTCTTATGGTTGTCTCCTATCCAGAGTTCTCTACTCATCATACTCATAGCGATTAAAATATTCAAATGTTGAGTTATATATGTGTGTGTGTGTGAACATATGTATAATCCCTACTTATTTATACTATATATATAAGTATAAATAAGCAGGGATTATACATATGTTCACACACACACACATATATATATACTTTTTTAGTTATATATGTATATTTTATCCAGGAGACATTTAATTGGAGATAGATTCCTCTTCCATAAATGGGAACAACTGATTGTTTAAAAGCTTTAAATATTTCATCTTTGTAATTAAGAAAATATCGAGATATGAATCCTTGACTTACTTTAGTTTTGAGTACATTTAAAACATTAGGAATTATTAATCATTATCACATCATTCAGATTAAAGGACTACGAGCAAGGTTGCACATTTCAGCCTCTTAATTGCTTTATTTATTCAGTAATCCAAGGGCAGCTTCAAAAGCATTTTAGAATACTCATTGTAGCATCTACTTAGACTAAGCTACTACCTGATCTACTAAAGATGCATTAGCACCGAAGGGTGGCTGGGTTGGAATTTAACCCGATAACAAAACATTCCCTGTATCACAATTAACTAATTACTTCATCTTGTAACTGTGGATACTCTGTTATGGATCTTGTTCTAGGCCCTATCTTCTTCGAGTCTCACCTTGTCTTCCTGTCATTGTTATCTTCTCCCATCCAAGGCCCTCAACGTATCATACTCAGTAGTGATTAAAAACATTATTAGGCTGAGTTACATACTTTTTATATATATACACTTATATGTGTGTGTGTGCGCGCTCATTAATTATAGGTAGATATATATAGTTATATATTTACATAAGTTTGCTAATCCTATTCAACCATGGGTACAAATATATTGTCATTTGATAGGTGTTGTACTTTGAATTCAATATGTTCATGATTTGCACATATATAACAGATGTTACTATATGGTTGAAATAGTAATTATTCAAAATTTGGGTTAAATTACCAACTCTGGATATATAAGGCAATGCAGTCTTCTATCTATGATCTGGCAAAATTTTTAAGGAGATTTCAATCGTTAAAAAGATCCCCGAGTAGCTGCTCTTTGTTTTATATACCACTAAAAATAGTTTAAATGGAAATGAAAATTTTTAGTGTTGGTCCAATCAATGTTTTATTTCCACCTTATGCATATATCAGTAGGATCACTTGGTGTATCATTTCAGTTTTACTAGTACAAGGGTAAGATGGGCAGTCTTCCCTATTATGTTTATATTAGAGTTAGATAGATTAGGATAATATAAACAAGTTGTAAAAGACATAGAAATTATTTTTCGTTGTGAGAGCTACTAACAAGGATCTTAGCCAAAGGCGTGAGTGGTTACAGGTGATGGAAATCCAAGAATAGCAGCAAGGACACCCTTTCAAGCACAAAGGTTAACAAAATATCTGAACAAATAAAGGCAAACAACATCGATTTCTAGGCAAAATCAAAATACAACAATACTATATCTACTACCATGTAATGCTTAGCCTGTATAAGGAAATAGCTTTGTAATTAATCTGGTAGACATTGATAGTTTAATTGTAACGTGGGGGTATGCCTCTCATTTATGTAACTTTTCTGGACTTTGGTCCCGGGCAAGGCTGGAGGTTTTCTTGACCCTGTTCTTTCCTACCAGTGCCCGCAGTGAACGGGGTGAACTCTCATTTGTATTTAAAATTATTTAATAAATAAAATCATTTGGCTACGGCCTTTTACTGATAAAAAAAATAGTTAATTTAGGTCTTAGGTATCATATAAGAATTGTATGAATTCATATCAAATGATATATCGACCAATACATTGATTATATTTTAAATTTAATATTTAAGTATAACCAATTATTAGTTTAGTATTCAAGTATTATATTGATAGATAATTTAAAGTAAATAGGTAGCATATTCAAATATATGTAAATCAATTATTTGTTGTATATATGTATATGTGCATATATATGTATGTAAATATACGTATACGTAAGTGTATATGTATATGTACAGGGAAAACTGATGATTTAGATCCTCCTTCAACTGGTACAATTATGGTTGTTTGATTGTATCTTTAGGCTTGGCCCTTTTGTTTTTGTAATTTTATTTAAAAACTAAGTCCTTTTGTTTGATTGGTAGATGTGCCTCTCTATAACGTACATATTTTTTAATATTGAAGTAGGGGAGGCGACCCAATAGCCGTATAGGATAACTTCGCGCACCTGCAGATCGTAAACCGTAAGTAAGATTTTAACGACTTTTTTCGGTGTATCTACGTAGGTGAATTAACTACTTAAAGCTAAGGTTTTGGCTTCTAGGTATTCACAGATCTATCTGTATAGACCGTCGAACACAAAGTGGTAAACAAATGGTCATTTCAAAGTGTCGTCTCATACCCGCTATGTTCTTGCATCAATAGTCATTCACTAAAAAATATTAGTACGTGTGTGATCGACAATTGATACATTTGTTATCATTTTTAGAGTTTCTTTAATAGTAATAATTGAAAGGTCAACATGACAAAAAAGTCATAATTATTGAACCCCTAACAATTACTAGGTCATCTCCCTTATTTCTTTTATATTAATACAAAAAAATTTTCCTGCAGATTTATTAATTCCCAAAGACGTTTGGTAGACAGAATCGCTTTCATATCAAAATCAATTCGAATTAGACCTACGCTCAAATACTAAATCATCTGGTTCATTAAACAAACTAGTCGGTAAAAGTTTGACTAAGCCAGGGCAGCCAGAGCTTGGGTGAGGCAATTTCTGTATCAATGCACTATCTTCCTCCCATTCAAAGCATGAAATAACTTGAAAAGCCTATTAATACTGTCTATTCCTACTCTAGATTCAGATTTTTATAGGCGTGGACTAAACGTATGCAGCTTCAAACGGGAACGATGAATTCAATTTCCAATCAGTCAATCCACCAGGCTTTTTGGGCATCTTCAACTTTTTTATGGGGAGTTTCAAAACAATTTGACGACAGACAATCCCTTCGTTTTCTTCAAAGGCCGTGAGAAGCTTCTAATCTACATGCGTGTTGAATGCATCCACCGCGAGGGGAAGAAAGTTCAAATGGGGCACAACATTTTCTTGAAATGTATGAGAAATCTCCTCCACAATCATAACTTTTTTCAATTCCACCAACCAAAGTTTGGAATACGTCACGTCGAACTTGGGATTCTTTGGGTGTGAATGTACTAGCGAGTCTTTGACTATGTTCATATTTTTATTCTACTTTGAACAGGAATGTTGAATGGCTTTACCAAGTGAGGTAAATTTCCTAGGTTTTCATAACACCATCATCTCAACAACATCAATATCTAAACACACGTAATTTTAGTTCAATAATATTTAATAAAGAAAACAATCGATGTAAAAAAGAGGAAATCATCTTCTCAATAACATCAATATCTAAACACATGATTTTAGTTCAATAATATTTAATATGGATAAATAATCATGTAAGAAAGAGGAAATCATCTTAATGCTGATATCGTGTTTTTTATTTTTAGTAATAGTTATGTTATGTGGGTTTTGGGTTATTATGGATATTACTTGTATGGCTAACATGTTCTTTATTGTATTTTGGGGTTCTATTTAGAGGGTTAGGGATTTTGTGCTTCTGGTTGTGCAGTTTTTTCCTGATATAATTGTTGAACCGCCTTTGTGGGGGATCATGACTCTTGCCCTATTAATATAATAAAAAACATCAATACCTAAATGCACAACTTAAGTTCAATAATAGTTGATATTGAAAATAATCATGTAAAAATGAGAAAATTCATCTTAGCATTTTCAAAAGACCTTCATCTCAAGAAAATGAATACCTAAACACACAAGTTTGGTTCAATAATAATTAACAATGAAAATAATCATGTAAAAAAAAGGGAAAAACCATCTTAACATTTTCAAAAGACCCTCATCTCAACAACATCAATACCTAAACACCCAACTTTAGTTCAGTAATAGATAACACTGAATATTATATGGTAAAACATGAGGACAATAATCTTTAATATTTTTTCCCATTTAAGACAACGAGCCAATATACCTCATAACTCTTTTCCACACAATAATAATGAGTTTTCATTAGATTCTGAGATGAAATCTTGAAATTAGTTCTTATTTTAGGAAGTTGGACAATCCTTTTTAACAATCAAATTTTAATAGGTCTAGTTAAGTTTCTAAAGGTTATTTTATCCTTTTTTTAATATTTTAAATTAGTAGTTTTGTAAGATAAAGTTACATGGTCAATTAAAGCTAAATAATGGTTGCATAACGTGAACTGTCTTTTCTCCATCTTTTATTTGTTTTAGTTTTAGTCTTTTAATAAATAATATATTTTTATATATTATTTGTATAAAAGAAGTATTTATATTATATTTATTAAAAAATGAGGAATGAAATCACAATGTAGAGCCAAGGCAAGGTAAGGTCTTGAATTGAAAGAATAAAAAATTGTGATTAAAATTCCAAGTAATTAGTGCTATAAACTCAAGAGGTGAAGGTAAGTTAAGGTTCATCAAGCTTGATTAAGTTATTGGGAAGGTCCCATCTATCAAGAATTGTTGCCCAAACTATAATGACAACATCTTGATTATTCTACTCTCCACATGGTAGTTAATTTTCACTTTTCGCAAAAGAAATAACCAAATCTAATTAAGAAACTTTTTTATTTTTCAGTTGATCAATAACAAGCCTATCACGAGGTTGTGAAGTACTAAAAGTAAAGGAAGATTACAAAGACTAGCTATGAACATCATCACTTGAGCTTTGTGAAAAGGTGATAAAGAGTCATATAATCATGCATACATGCACTCATAGAACACATATGCCAATGACCTCAAGGAAGAAACTAAATATGGTACAAGGAAGAGGTCTTTGGTACTTTGGCAATTGAACAAGGTGCATTACCGTAGTCAAGAAGTACTTGTACATTAGCAACTTGAAGATAAAATTTATTAGATTACAATTGTACCAATATGATAAAATTACAAAAAATCATAGGTTTAGTATACATATAGAAATAAATATGAATACACAATCCAAAAAGAGAGATGAATTTCTATATATCCAAATACCAAAAAAAATCCACAATAAAACATTTGATATCTTGGTAAATTTAGTAGAAATTGTATGTTAGTTCCCTACAAAAATCACAAGCCAAGAAAAAGTCTCTAGCATAAAAGGTTAAAGAATTCATGGATCTAATTCTAAAAGAAAATTATTTGGTACAAAATACCAAAAGATATCGAAAGGTTTATTTTATCCATATAAGGGAAGGTGATAATTAGCAATCTATATATGGATAAACAAGATCTAACAAGAGGACATTTGAAAAGAATATACCAAGAAACATATGCAACTATTGACATCTAAATAATTTCAAATTTACACATTCATTATTTAAGTTTTAACTGTAAAGTTCATTTTCAAATAGTTAATTTAGGTCTTAGGTATCATATAAGAATTGTATGAATTCATATCAAATGATATATCAACCAATCGATGGATTATAATTTAAATTTAATACTTAAGTATAATCAATTATTAGTTTAGTAAATTCAAGTATTATATCGATAGATAATTTATAGTAAATAGGTATCATATTCAAATATATGTATATCAATAATTTGTTATATATATGTATGTAAATGTATGTATGTAAATGTATGTATGTATATGTACATGGAAACCTAGTGATTTAGATCCTCCTCCAACTATCACAATTATGGTTGCTTGATTGTATCTTTAAGCTTGGCCCTTTTGTTTTTGTAATTCTATTTAAAAGCTAAGTCTGTTTGTTAGATTGGTAGATGTGCCGCTCTACCACCTACAATTTTTTTAATATTGTAGTAGGGTAGGCAACCCAGTAGGCACACATGCTAACTTCGTGCAATTACAGATCCTAAACCATAAGTCAAATTTTGACAAGTTTTTTGGTGTATCTCCGTAGGTGAGTTAATTGTTTAAAGCTAAGGTTTTGGCTTCTAGGTATCCAGGGATCTCTTTGTAGAGGTCGTCGAACGCAGAGTGGTAAAAAAATGACCATTTCAAAGTGTTGCCTGATACCCGCTATGTTCATGCACCAATAGTCGTTCCCTCAAAAATACAAATACTTGTGGCGAATTGTCTCAGTACTCGTTATGAATGTCCCAACAGTAGTGCACAAATAGGCCAATTACCAACCAAAAGAAGCTAAAAAATGATCGACTACTAGTACATGTGTGATCGACTATTGATACATGTGTTATCATATTTTGGGCTCCTTTAATAATAATAATTGGAGAGTCAACATGAAAAAAAGGTCACAATTATTGAACCCTTAACCATTACTAGAATCATCTCCCCTATTTCTTCTATTTTAATACAAAGTTCTTTTTTCTGCAGATTTATTAATTCCCAAAGACATTTGGTATACAAAATCGTCTTCATATCAAGATGAATTTGAATTAGACCTACGCTCAAATACTAAATCATCTGGTTCATTAAACAAACTAGTTGGTAAAAAATTGACTAAGCCAGGGCAGCCAGAGTTTGGGTGACGCAATTTCTATATCAATACACTATCTTCCTCCCATTCAAAGCATGAAATAACTTCAAAAGCCTATTAATAATGTCTATTCCTAATCTAGATTCAGATTTTTATAGGCGTGGACTAAACGTTGGCAGCTTCAAAGGGGAACGATGAATTCAATTTCCAATCAGTCAATCCACCGGCCTTTTTGGGTATCTTCATCTTATTTTTGGGTAGTTTCAAAATAATTCGACAACAGACAATCACTTCGTTTTCTTCAAAGACCGTAAGCTTCTCATCTACATGCGTGCTGAAAGTATTCACCGCGAGGGGAAAGAAAGCTCAAATGGGGCAGAACATTTTCTTGAAATATATGAGAAATCTGCTGCACAATCAATACTTTTTTCAATTCCACCGACCAAAGTTTGGGATACGTCACGTCGAACTTGGGATTCTTTGGGTGATGAATCCAATAGCGTGTCTTTATATTCCATTTTGAACAAGAATGTTGAATGGCTTTACCAAGTGAGCCAAATTTCCTAGGTTTTCATAACACCTCATCTCAACAACATCAATATCTAAACACTTAATTTTAGTTTAATAATATTTAACACAGAAAAATAATCATATAAAAAAGAGGAAATCATCATCTCAACATCATCAATATCTAAACACATAATTTTAGTTAAGTAATATTTAATACGAAAAAATAATCATGTAAAAAAAGAGGAAATCATCTTAATGCTGCTATCGTGTTGTTATTTTAAGTAATAGCTATGTTATGTGGGTTTGAGGTTAATAGGGATATTACTGGTATGGCTAACATATTTTTTATTGTATTTTGGGGCTCTATTTAGAAGGTTAGGGGTTTTGTGCTTCTTGTTGTGCTGCTTTTTCTTGATATAATTGTTGAACCGCCTTTGTGAGGGATCGGGACTCTTGCCCTACTAATAGATAAAAAATATCAAGACCTAAATGCACAACTTAAGTTCAATGATAGTAGATACTGAAAATAATCATGTAAAAATGAGAAAAACCATCTTAGCATTTTCAAAAGACCTTCATCTCAAGAAAGTAAATACCTAAACACATAAGTTTGGTTCAAAAATAATCACATAAAAAAATGAGGAAAATCATCTTAATATTTTCAAAAGACCCTCATCTCAACAACATCAATACCTAAACACCCAACTTTAGTTCAATAATAGATAATACTGAATATTATATGGTAAAAAATGAGGAAAATTACCTTAAGATTTTTTCTCATTTAAGACAACCAACCAATATACCTCAGAATTCTTTTCAACACAATAATTTTTTTTTGTTTTTTATTTTATTTTATTTTTCAAATTTATTTTATTTTATTTTTTATTTTTATGGAGGGTTTAGGAACTCGATACAGGCCCACACGTGCCTCTTTAGCTTAGAGCCAAGGACTGAGGAGCATCCACGCTGCCAAATTTGTCTAGGGCACGATCCCAACCTCATCCCTTATGATGTCGGGCCTTGCACTCGGCAAGACTTGATCCCTAGTGGGCTCTTTGTGAACCATTTAACTTCACCAATAGACCAAGGGCCCATTGACATAATAATGAATTTTCATTACATTCTAAGATGAAATCTTGAAACTAGTTTTATTTTAGGAAGTTGGACAGTGATAATCCTAAAGGATAATATTTTGTCATTAGTATACAAAGAAAATAGTTTTTGAACCGTCGGTAACATGATCACCGGAAGATAGGTTTATAGTGCAACCTGACACAGTAGTTCACAGATGTCACCGAAAATGTTAAAGTGCAAGTGGACACCGAAACTAGTTTTCACTGACAGACAATTTACAGTGTAAACTGACAGACAGTTTATAGTGAACACCGAGAGCACAGTTCACATAGTAAACCGACACTCAGTCTAGAGAGTAACCCGACCGACAAATTCAAAGAGTAAATCGACAACACAGTTCACAAAGGAACCCGAGAGAAAAGACTATGGAGCAACCCGAGCACCAGTCTACTGAGAGACAGCTTTAATTCTGAGAAATGTGGATCTGAGTTACACGTTAGATAAAATACTTGAGTTTTATATTTAGCTTTATGCTTATCTTTAAAACCATTTCTTGAGTGACAAGGAAAGCATATGTAATTATTTTAATCAATCTAACTGATTGAAAACATGCAAACTAGGAGATCAAGGGCAAGTTGTAAACCTTTGATCATAGAGTTTTTATTGTAAAGTATGAAACCTAGATAGGTCAATATATTGTATAAATAGATGTAGTAATCAATCAGAACATGGGGTAAAAGCACAATAATCTATCACCTTTTAGGATAACTTGATTGACTCAGCCGAGTACAACTCGGCCCAGTCTAACTTGATCGAGTCAACGTGGCACCGAATGGCACCTACGTGGCCAAGTTGGCTTGTGTGGCATGCCATGTGGTAGCCAAACCTCCAAAAATATAAAAATTCCAAAAGTTTGCACTTCTACTATTTTTTTCTCTACTCAAACTAGACAATGTCAAAAAACTAAAAGTGCCCTTTTCTAGATCTAGGAACTACGATCCTTGACATATAAATTTTATATTGTTTCGACTACAAAACATTGAACAAATTCGTTAAAAACTACATGTAGGTTATTAAAGATTTCAGAAGTCGTTGCTTTGGATAATATAAAAAAATTCTAAATCAATTCAGAAATTTTTTAAAATCATAAATAACACTAGCGAAGAGAGTCATCTTCAATAATATGTAATTTATTTGGTTTTTGGTATAGTTTTGATAGGGGAAAAATAGCAGGATACAAACTATTGATTTCAAGTAAGTTCGACGTTGAATACTTATAACGGGCAAACTATACATCGAAAACACTTCTTTCTTTTTTTCTGCACTACCTATACATGTCATCTAAAACATATTGTGAAATTGGAAGAAAAAACAATGTTTTACTTATAATGATTTGGTAGGAAGTAAACTCCCTGATTTATAGTTTTTTTAGAAAATGAAAAATAGACCTAAAAATTTTAAAAAACATATTAATTTTGGTTCAATTTTTTTTAAAAAATTATAGGCATATAATTCATCCTATTTGACACATTTCATTAGTTTACATCATCTTCAAGTTCTCAATAGAAATGTGACTTTTATGCTCTTGAAGTTTTACAGTTTTGGTGATGTTAACCTTTTCCTTTGTAAAAGGGTGATAGATTATTGTGCTTTTACCCCATGATGATTGTAGTTGCAGCAGACATCTATGGATCAGACAGAGAGTTTTATGCAGAAGGGCGGCAAAAGATGAAATCAGTTATGGAGAATAAGATTCAAGGCTATCGAACAAAACATGGGTATTAATCATTCACTATAGGTGATACATATACATTGTGTACTTAAAGGATCTGTATTCAACAATTCAGGATTGCATATTATCAGCTCAACCAATATTTTTGACTACTCTCTAACAATTGTAGCAAATAGAAGAAATCCTTTAAAAAGGTGGATTTAACAATGCTTATGTAAATCTCTTAACCAAGTGCACACTTAACAGTGTAGCTAAATATCTTAACCGAGTACACCTAACCAGTCTAAAATGTTACTCCTAATAGGGTAAGATCATCAGAAGTGATCACACTTGTAGCCTTAATCGGCACCTTCCATTCTGCAGATAGTTAAGCTTTGTGGGTTTCATCCACACCGCAATTTTTACCTTCTAACAGGGGTTTTCTGTGTTACCAGTTCTTGTGTTAGGTGTACTTACATTTCATGATTGTTTCTATGAATATTTACATGCAATTAAGTTTATGTTTTGATATTACATACATAAGATAGAAAAAACATCAATGGTCGATAATGCAAGAACATAGTACTAATGGCTAATTGATAAAAAGTTTTAAGGGTACTGATTCAACCCTCCCCTCTCAGGACACACCATTCTATTATTCCAACAATTGGTATCAGACCTAGATCTCTTATTTTGAAAATTTTAAATACTTGAGAGAAAATATCATACAATGGAAAAGTATAAGCTTAACAAGAATATTGAAAATCAGAAGTTGGAGATACAGATCTTCTACAACCAATACAAAGAAGCGAGAATCAAGATGATAGAGCTAGTGGATGAAAGAAAAGTTATGACATCCCCTAACAATGAAATAGACTATCATGAAGAAGAGATACCTGATTTATTAGAGTCGTCATGATATAGATCTAGCAATACATCAGACACATTTGAAGGAAGTATTACAAGTCTGAATGAAATAAATCAACATCTGACATAACAAGTATAGGTACTGCAAATTAGTCAAGAGACACAGATGGTAAGGATGATTGATGTTATGAATAATCCCAGACAAGCTGGACAAGAAAGAACATTATCTATTGATGACAGGAGGAGGATCAATAAAAAGCTATAAGAAAGAGAGGCTGAAATAGAAAGACTTACTGAACATCATCATGAGATCACTAATCAAATAGTTCTTATGAGTCATGAGGCAAACTGAGTGAACATATAACTCAATGGGAAATTGGAAGCTATTGGTGAGCTAAGAGAAGAAAATGAGAGACTGGAACATGAAGCAAGGATTCAACAACAACACAATAATATGATCAAGAAAGTTGAAGAAAGTATAAAGAGAATGGAATTTTCTGAATGGACAAAGAAGACTCAATAACAATACCAGTCTAGGGTATACTGACCATGGAGAATCATCAAACAAAGATGTTCAAAATGATGTCTACACAAATCCAAGACCAATGAAGCAGTCATGCAATCATTGTGGAAAACCATGCCACACTTCAAATGTTTGCAGGAGCAAAGCTAAAGGTATTCCTAAATCCACATCTACATTCACAGGTAAATGTTATAACTGTAATAAGCATGGACACAAAGCACATGAATGCAGATCTAAGGTGAAACAACCAAAGAAGGAATCCTACATGGAAAAATATTGTTCTACTTGCAAAATGCATGAGCACGCATATCCTGAATGTAGGAAAAAGAAAAAGAAAGCACGGAAACCAAAAGGACAAGAAAATGCTTATCAACCGAGAAGAGTCGGTAACTCATATGTTTGGGATTACAACACATGGAAAAATTGCACAACATGTGGTAGATATGGACACATAGTTGAAAAATACATGAGGTAATGGATACGAAGGTCTAGGAAGTGGACTAACTCTAGAATGACATGCTTACACTGTCATAAGGTCGGTCATCTAAGAAAGGACTAGAGAGACTGGGTGATAGATTCAATCACTTTTGCTAATGGGAACACTATTGAAGATATCAGGAGAATGAGAAATCAAATGTCGATAAAAGCTACAAGAAAAGATGATGCTGGAGAGAGCACCACAGTTGATGAGACCTCATCCAATGGATTTGGTGATACCACCACCCCCACCTAAGCAGAACAAGTAAGTATGGAACTACACTATACAAAGATATATTTTACATCAGTTCCAATATACATTGATAATATGCCAAATTAGCATGAATGAAGATGCACTATGGTATTACTTGTTATGACTTTGTGAATACAATATCATCGGTCAATACATATTGATAATCTTCAGTATACATATAAAAGCTGAGTTATTAATGTAAATCGAGCATCATCGGTAATCATGTAAAAAGGCAATGAAGTCTTTGCTACATACCAAGCGTCATCGGTGAACATATGAAAAGTGCAACCAAGTTGACACTTACCCCGAGCATCACATTCTCACTGAGGATGAAGTAGGTATGTTCCCCAAGCGACTCTGTCTTCGACCACCGAGAAGTAGGTAAAGCATTTATTGCACCACTTAGGGCATCATCTATTAAAGAGCGATGGAAAGCTCATTCATTCACCAAGCGTTTAAGAGTGAAAAGTAGAGTGAAGAAGAGCGAACAACAATGACCAGATTGTGGAGACATTCACAAGCACATTCAAGACTACTCTGATAGATTTACAACAACTACAACAGATCAAGTGAGTATCTAAGACTCACTGAACAAATAGAACATTTACAGAGAAAGCCCTAAATTCAAGAAATATGGAAACCACTTCATGAGTTTCCAAAATTAAGAATGCAAAGGACAAGAAAGTCAATCTGATCAAGAATACGACCTGTGAAGAGCCCAAGTACAAATTTTGGCCTGAGGTTTCTTCACAACTTGACGACACATGAGCGTTCTCATGCATACCACCTAGGGTTTTTCTAGTTGAGGATGTCTAAGCATATATCCACTACAAAGTTGTAGAAATCGGAGATCTTGAAGTTGAAGAAGCTTACAAGAATATTTGCAGAAATGGAAACATTAAGGATGAACACAAGCACATAGAGGTAAAAGGGTTAACAAATTCCCTAATGTTCCTGAAAGAATTTAAAACTAAGTGCATTCAGATAGTTCTTAGTAGAGTACATGACAAGAAAATATGGTTGGACGAGCCAATACCAACCACTAAATATGTTATTCACACTGTTACAGGTTATCATGTAACCGACAAGGTCAAAGCCCTAAAACATCCTTCTCGCCCTGACATTGAGAAATTAACAAGTGCAGTATGGGATGGCATAGGTTTGAAGGTCAACTCAATTACCAAGCCTGAAATGAAGTTTGGTGCATGCGTACTTGGATACAAAATATGCCAAGCCAACATAATGAATAGCATAGCATGCGGTGTACTTGACACTACCTACAAGATTGTGAAAAAGGGATTACTACTGGACCTATCTGAGCTTCTGCTGAAGCAACTAGAGTAGAACATGAGGACCATTAGATCAGAAAAATCTAATTCATGTAAGTTAGGTTCACTCCTCATGTGTATATTCTTCTACTTTCAAGACTTTTTCCCCTCTATCAGTAATGTCACTTGGGACACTACTCGAATGATAAAAGCTCAAATTAGTGAGCACATCAAGTCACTAGGGGATAATTTCACATCAATTATGGATGCATATTTCACCGGCTTCAAAAATAGAATGTAGAAAAGAATTAGGATCCCTAAACAACTGGTGGAACAATATAAAGATGATATATGTTTCATAGTGAATACCAACACCACGTTGATAAAACCAATTGTACCAAGCACAACATGGTTACCACCATTAGATTATAAGATCAACATTGATCAGGAAAAAAATTCTATTGAAGCATTACTGAATGAGGCAGTAGACAAATCATTACCAAGATTTGGCACTTATGAAGAAGTTAAGGCCAGAATCAAAATAGGCCTAGTAGTGAACAAAATTGACAGAAAGAAAACTAAAATGGTGAGGAAACTTAAGAAGAAGTTGTCGATAAACGATGAAGAATAAAAAAAAAAAAAAGATGACACTAAGGGACAGTCACCCATCAGTGAAGGTGAACAATTGAGTGACTCTGAGTCAACTAAATCTGATGGACCACCAGCAAAGAAATCAAGAACTACTTTTGCATCAAGAACTAGGAGTCAGACTTCAAAAGGTACATACTCACCATCGATCAAGAAAGGAACAGTGAGGACTTACAAGAGAAAACCTCAAACCGGGAAACAGGCACCAAGGCAATGAAGAAAATACATCTAAGGAAATGAAATCAAGGATGACACTGCACAGGATGAGAGTGAACAAGCACTCCAACCTGAAAAGCACAAAGTTCCTAAGACAGTTGATGAGATTGCTGCATCAATAGTCAAGACAAGTAGCATATCAAAATCTAAGATAAGGAAATGGCTAACCTTATCTCCCAAGGATCAAAAAAAGATTAAAGAAGCCATCATTTAGGCAATGATTTTATTCAAATATGTACCTTTACAATTCAATAAGATGATGCCACAAGAGATTAATGATAGAATATCAGCAAGACGGACATATGGCTTGCAAACTGAGAATTAGATAAGGGAAAGACCCCTAGTTACAATTATGCCACCCGAGTCAAAAGTTGAGGAGATTGATGAAATAATGAAGACTCATGCAATAAAATTTTTAGCTAAAATGAGAGCATACAAGGTACTCAAGGGTAAATTAATAGAGCTTGATAAAGAAAGAGATAAATTTGATAAATTAATACACCTAAAGAGGATACAAACCCCTGTTGATAGGACTTTGTGATGGCCTCGCCAACAGTAGATGAGTTGTCATCGAATACTAGAGTATCGGCCAACTTCACCTGAAGAGGCACGCGGGAGAGATTGCTCTCCTACTCCTCCAAGCACCTAGTTATCAAGTCACAATGGTGTAGGCTTAGCTTAGTTGAACAAGTGACTATTTATTTTGAGGGGATAGCTGGTTTTGACTCATAGACCTCTGAAACTTTAGGGATAATGGGTTTCCTGCAAGCATAATTTAATATCCGCCAAAGAAATAGAAAAAGATAGGACAAGGATAGTATAGATCTCTAACTATATCCATGACATATATTCTCTTAACATCAACAAAGATCCAGATAAAATAAACAACGGATACTAGATATACGCACAACCTTCAATCAGACATATATCAGTAGCAAAGAAACCTATTTCATTGAATCATTACAAAACTGGAACAAAGGACATAAGAAAGCATGCAAAATGAGAAGTATTTCGCTAACTCTGGGATCAGAAAAACACAGAGCTCAGAGCTGAATGGTGTTCCTCATTCTTTTATTAACTTAGAATCTAGCTTCACTAGTAGTTACACTAGCGGCTCCAAGGGAGCATTAATCTACTCTAAACTTCTGAGAAAACTAGATTGCTAAAAGACTGAAAGCTTGTATTACTAGTGGACATCTAAATCATCAATTTGCCAACCCTTCAAAATGGCATCAAATTTTGTATTTATAGAAAGTTCTAACTACCTAAGGGACTAACCCTTCGCTAGCTATTTACATTATTTACAGCCGGTACTACTTGTGTTAGAATTTCCTAATTTAATACAATCATTTGAGAAGAGAAGAGAAGAAAGAAAGGAAAGAGCCCTGGGAAAACCACCATTGGAAAGAGTGTCCTTGTACTTGCAGATGTGATAGATCTTCCTTAAGTGACCAGGGCCATACGCCCTCTTTAATGTTCTTCTGTACAATGTTCTTCTGTACTTCAGTGTCTTGGGCGAGTAGAGGTACACCAAAGAGTAAATGTCAAAACAATGCCTCAGGGTCCGAGAGGCGTCTGTAGTGACCAATGGATTAACAGTGACTAGTCACGCCAATAGGGACAACCACTTACCTGGAAACATGCTGTAGATAGTGATTGGTCAACTTGAGGGAGCTGTCAACACTCATCACTATAAAGAATACAAAAATTGGGAACCCGAGGTCTGGGGTCTGGGAGCTTACGCTCAAAGAATAAAGAATGAAAATAGCAAGCAACTTTTGTTGAAGGATCCCCAGAGTCTGGGATATCTTATTGGCTTTGGAACCTTTTGTATGCCTCCTAAACCTGGAGGATGCCATCTTCCTCTATATCCTTCAAACAATCTCGACGATCCACAGATCCCTCAAAATAGAAGCTGACACTTTCGGCCTTATCTTTTAACTCCACAGCTACCTTGGCTGCATCATGGGATTTGAGCAACACTTGGGAAAGTTCCACCATTGTGACGCCATTAACATTTCCCCCAGGTCAGAATTGAGCCTTGACCACTTTAGCGAATTTATGTTTCTAATGTCCCTTGCTCTAATATTTTAAGTAGATTAACGACCTCCTTTTCCCCTCGCTATTGAATATGTATGAACTGATGGTTCTGTATGCATTCAGTATTTTAGTGTAGCATGTTAGAGCATGGTTGATGTTTTAAATGTATCTGCACAACTATAGATAGAATGAATACTTCTAACCTTGGCCTATCTTTGTAAGTTTATTTGGTAAGCTAATGCATGCTTGCAAGAAACCCCAACCTACCAAAATCCCCAGAGAAGACAATCCAAGAAAACCAGCTATCCCCCCAAACAAAATAGTCACACTCCCAACTTAGCTCCCGCATTGTCGAAACCCGACTCTCGCGTGCTTGAAGGCCCAGAGAATTTATTCCACGGACAACCTTTACAGGCAACGTTGGCTGGTACCCGATGAAAACTTACATCTGTTGGTAGACCCGGTCACAAAGTCCCATCAACAGATTCCTCCAAGAGCAGTGGGTTATCAGAAGACAAAGAGAGAAAGAGATGAAAAGGAAGAAAAAACAAAAGCAATGGCTAAAACAGCAAAAAAATAAAAAAATGTTGAAAAAACTAAGAAAGATGAAGAGAAACCTTTCACTCACCAAAGTATTGATGCTCAGAATTCTAAAGATAAAGGAAAGAAGAAGGTCACAGGAAGTGAAACAGATGAACCTAAGAATCACAAAGTTCCAATAGATCAAATGTCTAAATTGGACATTGACCTTGAGAGATCCAAAAGGGAGAAGGAAACCATGGCCAAAATGCTGGAGAAAGAAGAAGCGGGTTGTTGGTACTCCTAAATTTGGAACAAATTTGGAGTGACCATGTTAAATTTTTTCAGACAAGCAAAGTCAATACCCTTGAAATTTTGTGTAAGAAGACTCAGTTAGAGTGCTTGTAAAAGGTGTCCGGATGATTTTTATGAGATGCAAATTGAGAAGAGGCTTTAATGCCTTCCATTTGATGTATGCAGTGGGTCCCAGCTCCTGAGTTTCAGTTCTGACATGTTTATGGAGTAGTCATTTTGAGGGGGTCACCTAAATCTGCATATTGCTTAATTGTCAATTTGTTGTCTGGAGCCTACTTTACTTCTGAGTATCTTACACCCTATTGAGTTTCATTGTTCGCCACATTGGGAAGGTTTAGCATGCATATCAGAGAGATTATGTTTTAAACCTTAGGTCATTCTGAATCCATTTGATAAGTTTTCATACTTCCCAAAGTTGGTTGTTCAGGAACTGTCTGCATTTTTGTCCTGCCTAGAAATCTGAATAGCCCAATTTGACGCGTTATAACTTCTGACCAGTTGATCCAATTGAGATAATTCCTTTTGCACTGTGTTCCAGAGGTTACACACTCCATATGTTCCATTCTGCAGATCTTTATGAAATCAGATGATAAGTTTTCAAGAACCATTCTGATAATGATTAAATCTGATTTCCTGTGTACTCAAATTCAGAATTACTAAGTGACCCACTTTGAGCTTTTGAAAGTCTATACCCGGGTGAACATTTTGGATAATTGGCTTGTCCCTCGTATTGCAAACATAGGAGTGTACCTACCTGAAGATTTATAGACTCCTACCAATCCATTTTTCCACATTGCCAGAGCCTTTCCGTGTCAAATTTATTGAGTTTCACAGAATTGCAGAATTCAGAATTAAATGGCGTACTTTTTGCTTTCCATATTTGCACTCGATTCAAGGTCAGACATAATTGAAGGTTGACCTGAATTATAGACCTAGGAATGAACTCCTTTGAAGATTCCCAAGCCTTGACCAATCCGGTTGATCACTTTTCTTTGCCAATTTCGAACCCGATTTCTGCATATTTACTGTGTTTTGGTTCAGAAAGTGTTAAGGTGCTATCTTTGCAGATCGGTATCAGTTCAGAGGTTTATTTTCAAAACAAGATAATTGAGGGGTCATGTTCTACATATGACATTCAGTTAAGATCCAGAGGTTGAGTTTCTGAAAGATCTTTTTGATGACCCTATGAATTCATTCTTCAGAGGCAGTTTGTTCAGTTTGCAGTGCGGAACAGAGTTAGGTTTATGAAATGCCCTACTTTGCCAGTGAATAACTTTTGGCCGGTTGATTCTTTTGATGAATTTCTTTTTGCATTGTCTTGTAAAGCTGACACACTACTTCCAGTTCGGATTTGAGCCCCCCATTAATCCATTTGTCAGCCTTTTAAAATCAATTACGGCGATTAAAATCATTTTTTGACAATATGTTTGCAGTGCGGAAAAGGAAATGGTCATTTTTGGGAAATGATAGTTTTATGTCTGAAGGATGTTTTCAGGAACAAATCAAGCCATCATGTTCATTGCATATCAATGTACTATCTGACTTCATGGCAAAGTTCCCGAATGTGTTTTAGTCATTTTGCAATGGTCGATAAGAAGGGGATTTATGGTGATTCCGCAGTTGTACCTATGTTGTCTTCTGGGAAACTAAGTTTGCATTGCTATATATTGTGCCGGAGACTGAATCTGAAGGAGCCCTTTCACATGCATGCTCATTATGAATGAATGAGTCTTCTTGCCAGGTAATGAGGTCAGATTGCTTGTTTTAGTGAATTTTTGAGGCCATTCCCGGGAGCCAGTTGCCATTTGAAGTTTCAGTTTGCATAAGGGATTGCAAAATTGTTTGTTTGATATCTTGAGATATTTGGCGCAAT